>RJWH01003039.1:0-15224 GCA_004363575.1 Solenodon paradoxus | reverse complement strand
TAAATCAGACACTGCAGGCATCTGGGCTCCAGCTATTAAGATTAGTCCAACTGGAGGTTGCCAGTTTGGGGGGTCTAATCATGGAAAGCTTGAACTAAGAGCCAAGGCTATTAGGAGACTTAATTCAGAAACTCAGAACCACCATGTGGAATATCTTTCATATTCCAACAATCCCTCCCTTTATCCAGTGTTTCACTTTGAGTGAAGATTTCAGTTACCCACAGTCAACAGTGGTCTGAAAATATTATGTACAAGAAGCTATTTTAAGAAAGAGAGCCCACATTCACATAACTTACATTATAGTAAATTGTTATCAATTGTTTGTTATTAACTTAATGTTGTTAATCTCTTACAGTGCCTAACTTATAAATTAAACTTTAGCATAGATGTGCATGTATAGGAAAAAAGAGAATCTCTAGAGGATTCAGTACTCTCTAATTTCAGGTATCACCGGGAGTCTTAGAATGAACCCCTATGAACAAGAGGGGCTAATGCTCTAGAGTCAACTAACATAGGAATGGCAGTGACACCCTGTGACTGACATAGCTAGTCCACTGTGGTCCTTTTTCTCTGAGCCAGGACATAGTCTCAGATTCTCTTTCAGGGGCGAGCTCCTGTCCCCTCACCCCAGTTTATGTCTCTAACCTAACTTCTGGAAGAACTACCGTGGATTGGGAGCTACACTATCTGCTTCAGATAAGTCTTCATAGCCATGTGAAGTAGGATAAAGAAACTGAGGCTCAGAGAGCTAATGACTTGCCTGAGCTCCTGCAGCCATTTATGTGGGCATGAGCCACACTCATGCCTGAGACTGCTCAGACCGAACCCAGGACTCATCCCGTGGGAAGGATCAATGAGCAACCAAAGGCTAGTGTGTCTGGAGAAGAAAAGTGAGGGCCTCCTAAGACTTGGTCATGTCTTCACTGGAACTTGGAGGAGGGGAGGAGTCGCTATTTTGTCTCTATGGTGGGAGGCCCCTGCCCTGCCTACCGCCAAGAGTCACATACAGGGTATCCCCAAAACAAGGAAGGGGTTCAGACACTCAGTAGCCAAAACACAATGGCAAATTTCTAGTATATTCATTATGTTACACTTGCCTTCTGCTTATATTTCTGTTCTCTCTGGGTTGGAGACATCTGTGGTTTTTATTCCTAGGCACACACTAATAGACTTTCCATAAGTATTTCTTGAATGGATATAGGTATGCATGATTTTTTTGTTCCTTTTAGGAAATGAAGGCCTTCGGGACATAGTACTGTCACAGTCCCAAGGTAGGACTTCCAAATGGAGAGTGAAATCTGATATAAAACAAATGGCCAGTTCCCCTTAATGCTTTAACCCTGCTTCCCTGGACAACAAAAGCCTAGAAGGTTTAAGCTTTTCATACAGAAATTCACATTCTAATGAATAAGAGGCATTCCCTCCATGTTCCAGTTTTAGCCAGTCTCAAAGAAGTCACCCTGCCTCCTCTGCGATATAAACTCATTTACTTCCAGCATCCAGCCTATTATTCCATGCTGCAGGCAACAGTCCCAGGACTGAACAGATTTCTATACCAAGTCTGGCAGTCACACATGCCCCCAAACTTTAGGGCTTGTGCTTGGTTTAATGTGCTGGTGTCATTGTCTTGAAATGTCTGATCATTTTAGAACAAGGATCCCTGCATTTTCATTTTGGATGGAGCCCCTCAAGTTATGTAGCCTTTCATGTTCAGAACTCTCTGGACTAGTGAAAAGAAGCAGGAGAACGTTACCCAGCGTGAATCAGGAACTATCAAAATTCAAAGCCCGCTGTGTGAAGGATACAGCTAAGCTGGCTTGTAAGGTAGCAGGCTTTGCAGGCGCTATTGCCTCCCACAGCGAACTATGGACAGATAGCCCCATGTTAAGGAAGTTGAGGCTCAGAAAGGCAGCCTAAAGCCTCCCCTCGGCAGAACCAGGGCATACAGCACAAACCAGAATGCCCATGATTTTAGCATTTTGACAGGAAAAAAATTTTAAAGAATGTAAATGTCTCCTTTTATTATTAGCATGTTAGAAGTGTTGCTTTTGGGGGGCGTGGGGGACGGGCGTGGAGACAGGTCTCAAACCTGGGTCCACAGGCGCTACATCGCTGCACCTTAGCCACCTGAGCCTGCTCTCCATTGATCTCTGATTGATACTCTGACTGTAGCTGGGTTCACTTCAGCTTGTTCCGCTGACAAATCATTACCCTGCGTCAGCCAGCATGGGAGACGGCGCTCCTCGGAGGGAGACTGAGGCTGCTCCTAGGGACCTGCCTCCAGCCACTCAGAGGAAAGCTGTTTCTCTAAGCTCTGAACAGTGGCCTCTATGTTTCCTCCAGTGTGCCACGGCCTTGAGCTCTCCTGACGAGCTGGCCCTCACCCAGCTGCTCAAAGAACCAGCAGCCCCTTCCCAGGAGCGCAGGCGGGAGGATGCTGCCCGGAGGCTCCGCCCACCACCCCGGCCACGGCTGCTCCTATTGGTTGTTAGACACCAATCAAGAGGCACGAAGGCCAGACATTGGTCCTCCCTTGTCATTATTTTCGTTCCTCTAAAATGGGCGAAAATGAAGATAAAGGGAAACTGCTCTTGTTACGAAAACGAAGCTAAATGCTTTAAGAAGACACAAAGAGAAGACAGCTTAAAAAAATGCTTGAACGAGATGTGAACCAAACCTACATAAAAGATTGGGGAGTATGTAAGGGGGGGAAAAGATTGTTTATAATTCTTACTCAGACTGCTTAGAAATTACCCAAACTGAAGATCTGAGATAGTAAATTATGTGGTTTGGGTAAAAAATTATAAGAGTCCCTCATCAGACCAACATGCAAAGGAAAGACCTTGCCCTACATTTTTAAATGATTAATACACATTTACGTTGTAAGTTAAAACATGTTAATTTATTTCCTTTATTTAATGATACCCCACTTTAGCCCACTTTTCCAATTAACAGACTTAGAAGTCACACTTTTTATTGACATATGGCTGGTATGTCACCCCTCATGTCCCTGAGTCTAGAATGGATGACTGTCACCATGGTATCTGGCATCTGGCACTGGGCTGGCATGTCATAGGTTCTTGAGAAACAGGTGATGAGTGAATGAATGGGGAAAAAAAGGAGCAGGAAATTCAACCTCTACATTTCGCTCTTCAAAGACTTGTTCTTTCCACTACTTGGCAGCCTTCCTTACTGAGGGAAATATTACCAATATCCCCAAACTTCAAACTCTTTGGTATCTTGAAAGAAACAGACCTAACTTTCCTTTTTCTTTTCTGCCAAAGTTTTAGGGAACACCAAAACAGCATACTCGCCTACTTTCACACTACACATTCCATCAAGTGAGGAACCTGAGACAGAACTAGTGGTCAAAAAAACTCATCATGGTGCACCTAAGAAGAAATTAGAAATAGATACAGAATGGATACAGAAGAAGAATGAGGTGAGTATGGGGATACATTGGCATTTCTTACTTTCTGCAGGGTTTTTTGGCTCAGGTGATAAACATTCCATCAGGGAACTGTCAGGATTCATGGTTACAAATAGAAAGCATTTAGCTGCTATGAGAGGTACCCCTGAGTATGTAGCTAACTGGCAGATTGACTAGGAATTTTACTGGGCTTCACTGACACTCTTTCCCTGCAGGGTCTGTGTTAGGCAATCAGATAGGATTGGGAGTGGAGTTATGGAAGTAATTGTATACATATGTATATATGTGTATGTCCCTCCCCTAATAAGTTTTAAAATCTATATAAAAATCAATTATATGGTCAATTGACAGATAAACTGTGGTACATCAGGCAATGGAATATTAGTGCCAAAAAGAAAAGAGTTATCAAGTCATAAAAAGACATAGAGTTGCTTAAATTTATATTTGCAAGTTCATGAAACTATTCCAAAAAGTTCACATATAATATGTTTCCAACTATAGAACATTCTGGAAAAGGCAAAACTATGGAGACAGTAAAAAAACAGTGGCTGCTGGGGGTTTGGGGCAAGGGATGACTAAGCAGAGCAGAGAAAATTTTTAGGGCAGTGAAATACCCTGGATGGTACCTTCATAACCCACCACTCATGTCAGGCTGCCCAAAAGGCTCATGCGGAGTGGGACATAGTTGGTTTTGTTTTTATAAACAGGCAACAAGTTTTGAGTAGTTTGCTGAATCAGGAAACAGTGTTATACATGTGTGCTGATGTTCAAGCAGAAGTCAACCTGGCTAGCTCAGGAGCCAGCAGTCAGGGAGCACTCACAGACAGACAGACAGATAGCAGTCAGGGAGAACTCACAGATAGACAGACTGCAGTCAGGGAGAGCTCACAGACAGACAGACAGATAGCAGTCAGGGAGAACTCACAGGCAGCAGTCAGGGAGCACTCACAGACAGACTACAGTCAGGGAGAACTCACAGACAGACAGACAGACAGACAGACTGCAGTCAGGGAGAACTTAGACAGACAGACAGTAGGGAGAACTCACAGGTAGACAGACTGCAGTCAGGGAGAGCTCACAGACAGACAGACAGATAGCAGTCAGGGAGAACTCACAGACAGCAGTAAGGGAGCACTCACAGACAGACAGACTACAGTCAGGGAGAACTTACAGACAGACAGACAGACAGACAGACTGCAGTCAGGGAGAACTTAGACAGACAGACAGTAGGGAGAACTCACAGATAGACAGACTGCAGTTAGGGAGAACTCAGAGACAGACAGACAGTAGGGAGAATTCACAGATAGACAGACTGCAGTTAGGGAAAACGCAGAGACAGACAGACAGACTGCAGTCAGGGAGAACTCAGACAGACAGATAGTAGGGAGAACTCACAGACAGACAGCAGTCAGGGAGCACTCACCGACAGACAGACAGACTGCAGTCAGGGAGAACTCAGACAGACAGTAGGGAGAATTCACAGATAGACAGACTGCAGTTAGGGAAAACTCAGAGACAGACAGACAGACTGCAGTCAGGGAGAACTCAGACAGACAGATAGTAGGGAGAACTCACAGATAGACAGCAGTCAGGGAGAACTCACAGACAGACAGATAGACAGACAGACAGCAGGGAGAGCCCCCAGCACAGGGATCTGCATGTGAGGACTATTGTTTGTCCCACACAACTGAAGGGAGGACATGGGAGGTAGTCCCTTCTCTCTTACCTTTTGGCTGGTAGCCTCAGACTCTGTGCCAAGCAAATGGTTGTGAAATTTAGGCTTTTAAATATTCTATTTATTAAATATTTCCCAGTGAGAGGAAATGTGTCAACTCCACCTGTGTCAGAGACTCTGCTCTGTCTGTGGGGTCCTTATCATTAGGAAAATGTCATTACAGACAAGTGACTGACAAACAAAAAGCATCCAGAGAAAGACAGGCTATCAGGTGGCTTTTGGAAAGACCGAAAATACCACTCTCCTCTCCCATAAGAAATAACTGAAGCTTCTTGCAGGAAACTGGGAACTAAACAGTTATGGGTGTCTCACAAAGCCTTTTTTTAGGTTAAAAAAAAAAAAGTGCTATGATTTGTAGAATAAATGTTCCAGGTGACTAGGAGCTTAGTGGTTGGAAGCTGTGAGTTTCCAGGGCTGAGCTGGGGGCAGAGAGATGAGGGGTGAGGAAGTTGGGGTCCTGCTGTCCTCTCTCTGGAAACCTGTGTACATCATCTGGCCTCACTTGAGGAGGACAATGATGGTGCCTTCTTTGTAGGTCCATGCTGCTGTGAAAGCAAAGCGCTCAGAGCAGGGCTAGGTGTGGGGGAGTGGAGCTATGTGTCAACTGCCAAGATTATGGTCCCCTCTCAGTCTTCACCCAGGATCCAGCTCCCTAGGGGGCCACGGCAGCTCTTCCCCAAACAGCTGTCCCTCTCTTTCAGTGCCTTAGATGTGGCTTTCTGCTGTAAGCTTCCTTTCTCCCTTCCTTCCTTCTCTCCCTCTCCCTCTGTCTTTCTTGTCCCTAACCCCAGGCCTCCAACCCCCGTCCACAGCTTTCATAGCATCAGTTATCTGAGTCACAGTGGGCAGCTTGAAAGTTTTCTTGAACAAAAGATTCTTCAACTGTTAAAAATAATAGTTTGAAAATCCCTGATCTGATTTCTAGTTAAAGTGGACACTAAATAATGTGAAATGCCTTCTTGCTATAAACACCCCTGAAATTTAGATAAAATGTCAAAAGGCTCTTTTTAAACAGAGTGTGTAAGAAGGTAAGGGAAAAATCAATGCCGTAAACAGAGAACTGAAAACCTAGAAGGGTGAGCATTTGCCAGGGTGTGTTGAGGTGGGTTCTGCTGGGCAGGGGTGGTGGAAAGAGAGCAGTTCTGATAACGCAGGGGCTTGGCTTCTAACACCGCATTCGAGCAGGACACGAGCGGAGGGTGAGCCCCTTTTCAAGCACATTTGCAGCAGCTGCCGTGATTGATCATACACCAGGCCACAAAAGTAGCCTCAACTAAGAGCTGAGAGCATATAGACTATGATCTCATTACCACACGTGTTTTAATTAGTCAGAATAGTAACTGTAACCTTAAGCCCTTCATCTATTCACAAATTTAAAACCACACTTGTAAATAACTTGTGTGTCAAAGAAGAAATCATATTGGATATTAAAAAAAAAAATTTTTTACTAGAAAGGTAAATATCTACATGCATGAGATACAGGTAAAACAGTATTTTGCAAAAAATATTATAGCTTTACATGCTTATATTAAGAAAGTAAAGGAGGAAAAAGATAAAGATCTTAAAGAAAAAAAATGAAAACCAGCAAGCTCAATATTCAATTAGATAAAATAGAGTAATACAGAAAACGCACAGAAAGTAAAAGTATGTAAATAATAATAAGCCCAGAAATTTATACAATGGAAAACAAAGAAATAATAGACTAAACAAACTAAAAGTTGTTTCTTTAAAATGACTAATGACGCAAGCGCATCTTCAGGCAAGATTGATTCAGAAAAAAGAAAGTATAGTAATATAAAGAATGAAGATAAGGACATAACTTCAGACAGAGCAAGATTTTTTTTTAACAGTGTGTGACAAAATTTATGTAATGATTTTAAATTTTGTACAACATGAACGATTTCCTAGAAAAATGTAACTCACTAAAACTGTTTGAAAATAAAAAAACTTGAATATATACCCAAGTTATAGGTTGAATTGTGTTCCCCCCGCAAAAAAAAAAGTCTTAATCCCCAATTTCTCAGAATGTGACCTTACTTGAGAATGTAATTAGTTGGGACGAGATCATATTGGCACAGGGTGAGCCCCTAATTCAATATGACTGGTGTCCTTATAAGAACACAGTCACAGGAAGATGGAGACATGAGGCAAAGACCATGTGAAGAAGGAGGCAGAACCTGGCAGAATCTAAAAGAACAAGCCATTCCCAAAAGCTAGCAGAGAGGCATGAAGATTCTTCCTCAGAAATTGCAGAAAGAAACAACCCTGTGATGCCTTGATTTTAGGCTTCTGGCCTCCACAAGAGAGAGAGAATAAATTTCTCTCAGTAGCTTCAAACTGCCCATTTGCTTTGGTGTTGGTTTGGTTTGGCTTTTGTACTTTGCTATAGTAACCCTAGGAGATGAATACAACCATAACCATTGGAGTGCTTGAAAGGAGAGTTTAAAATCTGCACACACACATGTACATACACACATGTACACACATTGATCCAGTTCAGCCTCCCCATCACATAGACAAAGTAAACTGAGGCCCTGAGAGGTTTCCTGTCCACGTTCCCAGGTAGGTGGTGGATGTGTGGTGCTGTGATGGGTATGGTGGGGCATGAGCATTCAGGGAGTAAGAGACTGGTTCCAAGCACGCTAGTGACAACATCATGCTCTGAACTGGGGCAGTTGGTCCCCGTGCACTCTTCATAGGCTTGTCTTTTCTTCCCAGGTGCCTCGTGGTGATCGAAAATTAATTCTCTACCCCAGTGAAACTGTCTTCCAAATTTTCTTTCCTGATGGATCAGGTCAGATTCAGTATCCACCAGAGCGCAGGGATACTCCTAGTGATGACTGTGATCCTAACAAATCTGTGACTGGGGGCTGGAGTGTGGGTGTTACTGAGGCCTGCTTCCTCTACAGGGCTCTGCCTTTTCCAGGGGCCCCCAAGGGACTATTTGTTCCTTAACCATCTCCCAGTTATCCATCAGGAAACCCAGCTATGCTCATCCTCAGTATGGAAGAGGAAAGATTCACATACATCATTCTGGAAGACAGCAATGAAAAGGTTGTCCGGGCACTTATCGACAACTCTGGCCACGTCACCATCTATGATGAAAACAAAGACATCTGGTAAGCTTGAGCCAGGAGTCCCAAACACCCCTCCCCTTGGAAAAGCAATATGGTTAAGATTGGGTTTCCAGTCTGCACAGCTGTCCTCGATCACTGGGGACGTCTCCTCATCCACCTGATCCACACCTGTTGCAAACGGGAAGCTGGGTATCGTGACAGACTGGCATGATAGGTGCCTGACCTCAGAGAAGACATGCTGTCCTGGCCACACCATTGCCTCCCATGGATGAAACAGCAATTATGGACTCACTGTTGACTTTCTCTCCTCATCACCTTGAGATTCAGACCTCAAGAGAATTACTTAGAGAGACACAGGCCCTCTGTTCTAGTTTCAGAGAGGAGGTCGTGGGAGCAAAATGTAGACTTCTGGAGACAGGTGCACACAAGTTCACAACTTCCACAGATTTTATTGTAATGAACTAAGTTTCAAGCTCCGATTTCTGGCAACGTTGAGCAGCCTAATCTTACCAATTCAATGTAATTTCATCACTGCAAAGTTGTCCACACCTCTGTAGGGATCAGAACTCTGTCTTATCAGGATTTTCAACTCTCTCTCTCTTTCTCAATGATCATGGAGAGAGAAATACATATTATCTTGGGTCAACTTTATATTTTTTCTTCTTGTTAGTCAAAGTCAACTTTTTAATTTGGTTTATTATTTCACATCACTATATGCTTTTTAGGATATTGAATCCACACCTCTATGTGAGTTTAAGTCAACAACCAGCACAGCGTCCAGTGTCCTGTACCAGCACCTTCGCACCTCCCTTCTCTTGCTCTCTCCCACCCCTCAAGCCAGGCAAGAAGTTTTTGCCATAGTGACTCAGCCTAAAACAGCCTTATTTTTACATAATCACATAATATATGCTAGAGACACCACATCTCATTCTTGAATCTCAGCACATCAAACCCAAGGGGAAAGATGGAGCTCAGAGATGACAACGAGCTGACCCCTACTCTTGACATTTGGATTCTGTCTCTCTGAGGCGGGGAGATCTAGAGATCTGCATTTTTTAAAGAAAGGTGCAATCAGGAATGAAGGCGAGCAGACAGGCAGGCAGAGGAGGAAGAAGTTTTTACTTCCTTTATTTAGTTGTTCATCTTGATGCTTTCCTCTGGCTCTGGGTCACAAACCTGGGTCCTTGGGATGTACATGGACTATACTCAGCCAGAGGAGGAGACCCAAACCACCCCTTCACCAGGGCATGCCAGATCGGCAACATTTTTCCAGTTTACCAGGTGATTGTGCAGGTGAAGTGGGTGGAGGAGCCCAGGCCAGCATACTTTCTACTGTCCTATCTCCCGGGGCTATGATGCCCAGTCAGGGGAGGATGGAAAAACAGGAGACTCTGAGGCAATTCATCCCATCTCTTCTTGCCGAAAGCCATAGGATGCCCCTTCCAGTCTTTCCCCCAGGTCAAGAGTGGATGGGGGATGTGCTGACACCCCAGACCACTGCTGGGACTCCAAAAGAGCCTCAATTTCCTGAAGAAATAGAGCCAGAAGTCCTGTCCTGGGGAACAGCTACGACCAGTGACTCAATCCCTCTTCTCCCAAGCAGGCTTGCTTCTAGGCCTTGGAACTAGCCTTATAGCTCATTCACATACAGAAGTCCCTAGCTTCTCATCGTCCATGTCTTCCCTTGGGAATTGTTGTCTTCTTGCCCTGACGTTTTCTGTAGCCATACTAGCCACTTCACAACTCATGGGTTCTCAAGAGCGAAGGCGTGCTGGCAGCTTCATCTTCCATCCCCAACTCCTCCTCCTCTGGAGAAAATGGGGGCTTGGCAGTGTTCAGAGCTAATCAGTTAGGGTATGTGTGGGCCTCAAAAACCTCAGCAAGTGGCCGGAGCAGTGAGTGCCCCAACCCTTAACCACTTGGCCCGGCCCCTCTGCCAAGCAGCCCCTGTCCACCCGCCAAGCAGCTTCTGTCCCTCCTGTATGGCTCCCCAGTTTGCCCCACAGCAGGAGAGTTCCCGTCAGTGGAGTCACTATCATTTTTCTTGTCCTTCCTACTTGATGCTGGAAGGAGCAGGCAAGTGGACAGTGAGAGCCCAGCCTCTCAATCCCATGGGCAGATCCCACCCTCTGCACACAGGCCTGCCTGCCTGCCCTTAGCAGCCCTGCCACACTAAGCAGTAAGCAGTAGCCAAACCTTTCTAACCCGTATCTCCCGAGGCCAATTGCATCTTATCTGGGTCATGCTCTAGTTTGACTTAAACCAAAGAAAAGAAAAGCAGGGTTACTAATGGCAGCTCAGGCATCAGAGACATGGATGAGAGGACTGCTCCCCCACATCTTTCACCCCGCCAAAAGTCATGCCACAGAGCAGGGCTCCCCACACCTGAGCAGGTTCCTCCCCTAGGGTAGCAGCTCCAGAAAAGACTCGGTCCTAGAAACATCCACGGCAGCCCCTCGAGTTCCAGTCCCATTGTTCCACCCTCGTTACTGTCACGGACAAGAGCCCTTCCATTTTGTCTCAGGCACAAGGAAGGAGTTAGTGCCCAGAACTTCAAGGACTGAATATTTCTTGGGTCATTTTATTTCCATTTCCTCAGAGAAGGTAGAAGGCATGCTGTAGCTTGTCAGGTGTGTCGAAGCGAAACCCAGCACTGTCCCCAATCTCTATGTACTAGACTTGAGGAATCTCAGATGAGGCCTCCTACCAGGTTCGGGGGTCCCACACAGCTCACTAGACCCAAAGTTTGGGGTTTGTACCCACCAATGAGGAGTCTCCACATTCAGATAACTTCTGGGTGCTCTAGACACTATTTTGCTGTAGGAGCTCAGAATGGGTTACCCCCAGGCAGGGGCAGACTTCTAACCCTGGGGGTGTGAGGAAGGCCTAGTTCGAGAACTCTAATGGGGCCGGCCTTGTAAAGGGTTAGAATCGAGCAGGGGTCCGCTCCCCTGCAGAGTGGAAGAGGAGGCGTCCTCTCTCTGTCCTCCTCTCCATAATGACAATAAGGAAGTTCTAGCTTTGGTAGAGTTATTGCTATATAGAGACATTCAACCCTCACAGCAACCCTCTGAGTAAAGCACTATCAGTATCTGCATTTTAGAATTCTGAAAGTAAGGCATAGAGAGGTTACGTAACCAACCCAAGCTCACACAGCTTGCAAGCGGGAGTCACCAGGCTTTTAACCTAGAGGCTCCAGAGACCAGACTTTTCATTCATCACTGCTTTTACAGCCTTTGGTCTAGGGAAAAAAGAGAAAAATTGAACCAGCTGAGGTCTGAGGGTGAAGGGGTTTAGGAGTTTGCATTTTGTTCAGTGGATAAAGGGAAGACTCCAGGATTAATCCTAGAGTCCTTCTATTAGAGGTGAGCAGAGCTGCCCTTAGCAGGCCTGAGCCAGCCTCTCCCACCCAGCTCAACTATCAGGCCCCTGGAGCCCCCCACCCCACCAGGCATGGCAGCCCAGCCCTGCCTTCTCCTGACCAACCAGACGCAGATTCTCCGCCCTCTGCACTCTGCCCTGAAAGAAGCTGCTGTCCCAACAGCAAAGATTTTAGGGACAGCCCTGAAGGGATTTGAAAAGTAAAAGCCAGGAGCCAGAGGGATATGTCAGCTTTGAAATGCCAAGAAACGCTGGCTCAAAGGAGCCTGGGCCAGAGCTGCTTGGGAGAATCCATCCAGCCCTCACTCTCTGACTGCCGTCTGTGTGGGTGCCAGGAGCAGTGCTGGGTGCAGGGACCTGTGGGGAACTCTGGCCTCTGGAGCCACATTTTATACTTAGATTTTAGTGGGGAGAACAGAGGGTAAGGAAGTACAGTCGGCTCTCATTGTTCACAGTGGTTATGTATAGTTGCCCAGGGCGTGCCCTGGTGGCTCAGGCACTAGGCCAATGACTGGGGCATGGACCATGTAAAGCCCAAGGACCAGGGTTTGAGATCTGAGGGGGGAACAACCAAAAATAAATAAATAAATGGGAGTGCTTCCTCCTCCTCTGCTTTCCTTCTTTAAAAATAAGTATGCAGTCTGCCCTGGTGGAGGTGGGGTTGGGCAGTCCACATACACCTGAGGGTCCTGGATTCGCGTCCCAGAGTCAGCAGGAGCAACCAAGATGAGTGAGTAAGGTGCTTCTTCCTCCTCACTCTTCCTGCCTGCCTGCTCGCCTTCATCGCCTGTACTTTTCCTTAAAAGGAAATGCTACTTCCTCCTTTCCCTCTCAAAAACATATTACAATTAATATTAAAAATTAAAGTCATCATAAACATGGAATTAGCATGTGCTGAACCTGCTGTCCCTAGGGAAACACACACACACACACAATCACACACACACACACACACATACACACTCTCTCACACACATACATACTCACACATATACACACATTCTCGCACTCACACACACTCACATACACATATACATACACACATACTCTCTCACACATACACAGACATGCAGAGTGGTGGAAAATTTTAGTCACCTGCCTTCTTGTCTCAGGTCACACAGAGATGACCAATAGATGGAAGCAGGAGTGGGCAGTTTAAATCCTAATTGTGGCATCAGTTAGTGAGGTGGCCTGAGGTAGACCACTTAAACACTTCTGGGCCTTGTTTCCCTCCCCTCCTAAAATAAAAGTTGTGGATGTGTTGGTTTAGAATCTAAGATTATATCTCACACACACACACACACACACACACACACACACACACACACACGTTCATATTTCCCCTGGGAGCAGTGGTTTCAGTATCTGCTAACGTGGTGTCTGAGGCACATTTACAGAACCTAAGTACTACAAATAATCAGAAAGCACCGTATGGATTAGCCAGTGATCTGAAGGGATCTAACAAGGAATGGAGATGAACAATCATACAAGGAACTTGAGTGGCTGGTCAGCACAGGCCTTTCTGAGGAGGTGCCATGTAAGTAGAGATCTAAATGATAAGCTGGAGCCAGCCCTGCTAAGCAGGGTTGGGAAGTCCTTTCCAGTCAGAGGGACCAGCAAGCAAAAGCCATGAGGAGGAAAGAACACATGTGACCCCGAACTGATGGGAGAACATGGGAGCAGGTGGCTGGGCTGATCGCAGAAGTGGCCACGGCTGGAGGGTACCTAGTCTTCGGTTCACCTTCCTTGTTGGAACGTCTACCTCCTGCAAAGCTCCTGTGGGCCTGCTGGGGACAGAGAGTGGAAAGTGAGAGGAGGTGTGAGGGAGGAGGAGGAGCAGGTCCCTGTGGCCACAGGAGAGGCAGTGTCCCCACCTAGGGACAAGTGCTGAGCCTGCCCTATCCCTTCCTGGTCTAGGTTGAGCCTGAGCCAAAACCTGGGTTACTACTTTTCCAAAGACAAATTCCAGAAAGCCTGGAACTGGTGGAATCTGAACATTCATGTCCACGCGCCCCCTGTCCAGTCCATCACCTTGAAAATCAATGAGTATATCAAGTTACAAATAAAGAGCCAAGATGAGATCATCTTCTGCTTCTCCCACCAAAAGCAGCACATTTCTTTAAACCTGGGGACCAAGTACAAGGTAAGGCTTCAACCCCCCAGGGCCCTGCCAGGCAACACCCTGGTCACTGCTGGCTGCTCCGCACCACTGGCCTGTTCGGTATCGCTCCAGCCCACAGGAAAACAAGGCCATGCTCACCCCTGAGGCCTGAGCCGCACCCACAGCACCTCAGAGTCATGAGTTGGTGCTGAGGAAACTAACGTCCTCAGAGACGTCGTCTGGCTGAAAGACAGACAAAAGCCCAAAGATGGTTAACATGCATGAACCCACCTGACACAACAGCCCTGTCATTTGGCAGGGTCAGAAACAAGGGGGAAATCTGTGTCCCCAACCCTGTCATTGGTGCCCCTGTCTCTTCTCACACAGCTCACTTCTAAACATGAAGTTCCAGGTCTCTCGGTTAGACAGGAAAGTAGCAAGGGGTATATTCATTTTCTCAGGCTTCCTTAACAAAGCACCATAAACTGGGCAGCTGAAACATGTTTGTTCTCACAATTGAGGAGGCTAGAAGTCTGAAATCATGGTGTCCAAGGGGCCTTGTTCCCTCCAAGTACTCTAGGAGAGACCCCTTCCTGGCTTCTCCCAGCTCTGTGGGGGTCCCTGGGCTTGTGGCTGCATCATGCCAGCCTCTGTTTCCATTGTCATACTATCTCTTCTGTGTCGCTGTTTCACATCTCCCTGTCCTCTCCCCTATGATGACACCAGCCCTTGGATTTCAAGCCCACCATAAGTCCAAGATGACTTCATCCTGGATCCTTAACTTAAAAACATCTGCAAAGACCATATTTCAAAATGCACTTCCAGTCACAGGTACTGGGAATTAGAACTCAGACATATCTTTTGGGGTCCAGAATCCAACTCATTACAAATGGAGTTTGGGCCCTGCTGTTAGGACTGGGAGACAGCCAGAAGGTGAGGTCTTAAAACCCGAGACCTTTACTGAGGACCAGAGTCGAGGAGAGGAGTAAGGGCCCCCCACTGAGACCCACACAAGACCCTAATCTTGCTCCAGCTCCTCTTCCTCATTCCACAGAGAAGGTTCATTTCCAGACCCACTGGACAGGCATGGTTGGCCTCTGAAAAGTAGACTGCCCGAGGAGAGACAGTGGACATGTCTCCTGGGGAGGAGGCAGAGAAGTAGGCTGAAGTAGCCAAACAGCAGATTCAGACAAAATTAAGATGTGTGAATATCATTTGAAAGGTGAAAAGGGAGCACGAAGGTCTAGGGTGACCAACACCCCAATTTGCTCAGAACTGAGGGTTTTACCAGGACAGGAGACTTGGAGAGCTAAAACTGGGAGAGTTCCAAGCAGATCTGGATACTGTCACTCTAGGTGTCCTTGTCTGTCGAGGCCTGCCTTTTCACAGGCTGAATAGTGACGGTCCCAACTCCTTAACTACACTCAATGTCCCACAGGAGCAAGCCCAGTAAAGAGATGTGAACTTCGGTTCTATCATCCCCGTCTCTCTCTCTCTCTC
>RJWH01003038.1:0-182172 GCA_004363575.1 Solenodon paradoxus | reverse complement strand
TCTCTCTCTCTCTCTCTCTCTCTCTCTCTCTCTCTCTCTCTCTCTCTCTCTCTCTCTCTCTCTCTCTCTCTCTCTCTCTCTCTCTCTCTCTCTCTCTCTCTCTCTCTCTCTCTCTCTCTCTCTCTCTGTCTCTCTGTCTCTCTCTCTGTCTCTCTCTCTCTCTCTCTCTGTCTCCCTTTATGGACATTCCATAGACTAAGATTAGTAGGCCACCAAAGATTAGCAACCAAAACTGGAAGGTAAAAATTGAGTATCAGCCATTAAACTACAGTATCATTCTTTATAGGACCAAAGACCAGGGAGAGTTCTAGAACAGAAGAATGCAAGCTTTATAATCTTAGAAAAGGAATTTGGTCATATAAATTCCTAAGGTCACATGGCTTTTCTAGGTAGCAATAATAACCTATAGGTCTATAAAAACCTACCCATCCTCTTAGCTTAAATTGGGATAACCTTAAAATAATCATTATGCAAACAAAATAAATTATAGGTCCATCTTAATGCCTGGCATTAGGAAACACACACAAATCTCCAATCATGAACCTGGTAAGCACTCATTACTTTCCAATAGTAATAACAATAAAAATGATAAATTCTGTGTTCTCTGGTAGCTTAGCAGTTAAGTCTACCTGTGTAGACCGAATAAATCCCAATAACCTGAGTTCATGACCTGAGGCTGGTGGGAACAACTAGGATGAAAAACTAAATTAAATAATTGCCTCTTCATCCACTCTAGGCCTATATGCCTGCCTGTCTACTCCCCTTAATTCCTGCCTGCACCTTACCTTTAAAAAATTAGATAAGTAAATGCTGCTGCTGCATTTGGTCACCAATAATCTCAGAAGGAAAAAATAAGACCATGCAGGAAGAATACCTTAAACATGTCAGGTAGAGAAAGTCTCAGAGAAAAAGATTCATACAATAATAATATTATTGAATATGTGCCAGTTCCTATTTCATGTTCAATCTCATAAGAAGGCATTCTAGCCTTATTTAATGTTGAAGAAACTGGAAATCAGAACAGTTAAAATAATTTGTTTGTCCCTAGATCACATGGCAGAGTCATGATTTTCATTTATTTTCCCTAGTGCTAATGCACGAGTATTTTCCAATGCCAACTTTCATACTTAGTTCTTGCATTCTAGGGAACAAATTCTTTTTTCAATTTGGTAGTAGGTGATAGAAAATAGAACAAGAGAAAATGAGAGTACATTATTAGCAATTGAAAAAAGTTTATGTCAAGTAAATAATAAGCATAAATATAATGATAATATGAAATACATATGTTGCTGGTATTTTCTACCTCTCAGAAATGGTTAAGCTTGCTCTGAACCCTTTTGTGGGGCTTGCTATTATCCAAGGAACTGACTCAAGTTTTTCTAAAAATAGGCAATACTTAAACAACATTTACTAAATATCAGACATAGATATAAGCACTTTATATATATATATATACATGTATATATTATTATATATAATCATTGTAGCAAATTTAGGATGATGAACTCTATTTAGTGTCCAATTTCTTGGAGACACAAAACCATGAATTTGGTTAATAATCTGGGACCACTCTTCCTGGTGGAATGAGACTCCTTCTCTGCAAGTGATAACAGGTTATGATGTGATAACACTTGAACTTCTCTCAATTCTAGTCATCACCAAGTCTGCTGTATTTTCAGTCATCTACTCAACACTTGTGTTTACTCTCTTACCCGAACTTTGGGGAGAGACCCAAAGAATGGAGACCCTGGATATATTTCAGGACCCAAGCAGCATCTTTGACCTTGTTATGTCTCCCCTTTATCCTCTGTCAGAGAGAGAAGTCAAGTCCTATGGGCCTTGTTTTCCAACTACCACAACAGGAGTGTTTCAAAAAGGTGGGTGTCATTGATCTTACTCAATCTTGTGGCACTATCAAGTATAAATGAGAAGAAACCTTTAGATTGGGCAACCTCACCATCATTAGCAGCAGGGAAATGAGTAGTCATGTAGAGCAGTGGAGATGATGGTCTCTCCAGTTTCCAGGACTTTTCCTTCATGCTTTTCTATCTCCAGAGTCTCTCTGACTTAGACTCCTTCACAGCAACTTTCATAAGCAATCTTTAAATCTGAGACTGATTCCTCCTGGATCATCTCTTTCTACAAACTTCTCGATGAATTTATAGCTACTTTTGTGACTATAAATACTATGTATTTACCAAAGATTCCCCAATGTATACTTCTATGCCTGACTCATTCACAGAACTTTAGACTCACATTTCCTACTTCTTACGAGCTATCTCCACTTGGATATCAAGTAGATTCTCGCTACAAATGAGGTTTAGGTCCTCCAATTCTTCCCTGAGCCCTGAACATACTTTTCTTAACATCTTTCCACCTAAATGTTTAATACACTAAACCTTAGAGTTGCCCAACTTAAAACATCTCCCTCTCCTCAAAGTAAAACTATAAACTTATTCCCACTCTTTATCTTTTCATGTGCAGATTTTTTTTTTTATAGATACCTTCTTATGAAACAGAATATCCTTAGATTTGAGTTTTTTACTCAACTGGAGACTATTCTGTGAGTTGGATTTACCTTATTTAATTTTACTATAAAAGATGTTTTCAAATTAACTGTAGCATTTTACTTTATGTTTTCTGATTTTGATACTTGAAGGATACTTTGATTTTTATATCTTTCTAGTGAAATTGACTCTGTTTTGTCTTGTTTATTCAATCATGCATTAAATATTTATTAAATGCTTACTGCTTGTGGGTGGTACTATTCTAGTTGTGGAGCGATGAAAGTGAAACAAACAGACCTCAGTCCCTTTTTGTCTGGAATTGAGTGATTTTTCTAATGATAATTTGAATTTCTATGCAATTTATGTTTTCTATTTTATAGTAGCTCCCTTTAAAATTCTATGTATCACACGTAAAGCTATTTTTGGTTTATTTTCTTTTTAGATAATATACTCCCCACATCATCCTACAAGATACAGTTTTTACAGCACACATTTTCAGTAGGTGATTTTACATAACAAATTTTGCCTATTTTTTTTGACTTTTCCTATTTTGGTAACATGTGTACTCTGTGAAGCCAAACTAGAAAATTATTATCCTTACTCGACCTCTCTCTTGCAGCCTTAATCATACTGAGTTTTGGTTTTATTTTCTTATTTTTAAATTTTAAAGTTTATAATATTTTGGTAACTATATTTACCTTTTTTCCTACTGAGTGCTGTGTTTAAGATTCAGTGATCCCCATCAGCCCATCCATAGGCAGAGCTATAGTTTGTTGCTTTTGTTTTTATTTTGTTTATTTTTATTGTCATTAAGAGCTCTGGATTTCATTAGCTATGAGTTCTTGAATATTTGAGAAGGTATATCATTGTTCTATTTGAGTAGTAAGTTGCACCTAAATTTATCTGAGAAGAGAATCTCAACCCAGATTCCGAGTGAGCTTCTCCTCTTGCCCTTCCTTTATCTAAGCATCCTCCTTTGCTGCTAGAGTGTAGTTTCAGGTGATTATACTTCTGTCTTCCTCTTCAGCTTAACTCCCAAACATGAAAATTCAAATTAGTGAGTCTAGCTTGTCTTCTATCAGGTCAAATAATGTTGGTGTCTCTTCCACATCTTTTCTTCTAGCTGCTTACCTTTCCTCGCCAGTCATCCTTTCTACATTGGGAGAATGCCTCATTTCTTGGGCAGCACATCTAGTTTGTTAAAGTTTTTAATGAAGACACAGGACAGAGCAGTTCGTTGTCTCCTGAAAGTCCTAGCAGGGTGGCATTTAATAAAGTTTAGCTATTACCCTCTCTGACCTATATACACCAATGAAAAACACAAATTCCAGTTTTTTAAATCATTAACTTCTGTAACAGATAACTTATACTAGGAGTAAAATACTTTTATTAATATGATAATCACAGCTTTTCACTGGAAGCATATTTGCATTGGCATACATTATAATCAGAATTACAATTATAGTCTCTCATTAAACCAAAGATGTTGGATGATTGTAGGAAATCTTCACTAAAATAGTTTGAGGTAATCTTCTGTACTTGAGGAACAGATTTGCCAATTAGACCATTAATGCTTAAGGTTTTTGACTAATTAGCATATTTACCTTGTCATAGTCTGTATTTAGATATGTTAACCCTTTAAACAGAGTCTAGATTTTGTTCAGCATAAGTTTTATGTCTTTTAAGTAACTGCATATTTGAACTTCGATTATGCTTCCATAACTGGAGAATTTAGATTAATGACCCCAATTTTCGAGGTGATAAAATTAAAACTTAGAGATGTTCAGTCACTTGAGACAGCTCATCCTGCTGTACGGAATCCTTAAGGCTAGTCTAGTTCCAAATATTATGCTTTTTTTAATGCTCTGTCACCTAAGTTCCTCCTGTCCCTTCCTGTGCTTGTTTGTTGTATTCCTTCTCTTCCAAAGTGAACTCTAAAATTCAGTAAATCATTCACAAGATCCTTGGAATCATTTTATTCATTTTTTTTATCTATTCAATCACTTTTTTAAAGAAACATCAGTGCAGATGCTGTCAATAGCCCAACCACATTTCCTCCTAACTCACCTGTCATACCCTGCTTATGAGGAAGATCTGTATTCTCTACTAGGAAACTTCTATCGTTTTCAGTTTGCTTTGGTTTTTGCCTGAAGAGCAACACAGTTAGGCAGCACACAGGGCAGACTAGATATAAAACATAGGATTACATTTCCTGACAGCAGGCCTTAACAAATGGCAGTTGGGGCTGGAGACTAAATTCTCAGGGCCTTTAGTGTTTGAATAGAATACAGTGTTCATTTGCACTATATCACATCGCACTATGCCACTGGACTCCCATTATCCCATTATCCAGACTGACAACTTGCCTGATGTCTTTGCTTTCTTTGCCCACCTTTCCTGTCCCTATCTTACTTCCTGATTTCCCCACCAGTTTTTTCTGGATCACTTCTTAAACCATAGGCATTCAAATGCTAGCCTTATGATCTTTTTCTTGGAGAACTTCTACTGAAACAAAAGAATACTACCTACCCATTACTGTTGAAAGATATGAGGATGTAACAGTGAAAAATAATCAAATTCCCTGATCTTGTATCAGAAAACTAATTAACAATGCAAAAATAAGCAAAATTGATGGCTGTGTGTCTTCTCAGGGTGATCCTAGGTGCGATTCCCCATCAACTGGGCAATTTTTCAACTTTGACAGAGATGTTCATTTGCAAACTTTTGTTTAGTGGAGATCAAATGATTTCTGTACAATGCGATAGATAGTGCCAAAGGTTACATTTTATTTCCTTGTAAGACATTGCCCAGTTCTGTATATAAGCCAGCAATTTTATATTGACATTTCTTGATTAAAATTTCACCCAGTGCTTTGGAACAGATTTTAACATCATTCTGGTTGTCTTATTAATTAAGAAATAAGATAATTTTTTGACATGTGTCATTTAATAAAATTTTTCTGAGATCATATTTTATACTTTGGAGAATATTTTTTAGCATAAGGGAACAAGCAATAGATGGCAATAACATGTATTACATATGTATATGTAATATCTTGATAAATATTTTAAAGAAAAATAAAACAGGAGACAGGTTAGAGAGTAGGGTTTGGGGAGAGGTATTTTTTATTTAAGAGTGGTTAAGAAGGCATTTGAGTGGAGACCTCTTGGGTAGTAGGTTATATCAATATCTAAAGTAATTGCAGGAAAACAATCAAACAAAAGGACAAACAATAAAGCAAATTGGAATTTCATGAAATAACATGGTTCTTGACAACTTCAAGTAACAGTAAAACACCCATTGGGGTACAAGTTGAGCAAACTGTGCTGAGGGAGGGAGCAAGGAAATGGTGACACAGGAGGACAGAAAAATGGACCAGATCACATATGGCCTTCCACATTTCTTCAAGGACTTTGGTTTCTGCTCTGAAATAGAAACCACTGGAGATTTAAACTTCAATGACATGGTCACTCACTTTATTTCGAAAAGATGTGCAGATTACATGGCTGAGACGAGAGTATAGCGAGATTAGGGGAGGTGAGGAGAGACCAGATTGTATTCTTTCTTTTTTTTATTTTGCTTGGAGGTGTTGGTGACTAGGACCAGGGTGACAATAGGGTATATGATCCTGGATAAATTTTGTGATGAAATCATCATAATTCTCCCTGATAATTGAATGTGATTTTTTTTTTTCATAGAAAGGTACAGGCAAGAATGAAAGCGAGTAAGCAGGCAGGAAGAGAGAGGAGAAGCACTTGTTTCATTTAGCTGTGCATCTTGCTTGTCCTCCCTGGTCTGGGATGTGAACCTGAGTCTTTGAGATGTATATGGACTGTGCTTCACCCCAGGTAGTTGGGCATACCACTACTTCACCTGGGTGTGCCAATAATTAGATGTGATTTGAGAGACTGAGCATCAGCCTTTTAATTTATTCTTTTCCAAATATTTACAGTGATGTATTGGGTTAAATGCATAAAAAAAAACAGCTTCTGAGATTTGCATGGACTTTGAGGCAGATTTAACAAATCAGAGATTAATATAGTCATGTAATCTCAGAGACATCTAATACTTAAAACTGTCTTTCACAAATGGTGATAAACGCATCATCAAAAAATCTCACCACAGTAACTTAAACAGAGATTACTCTGACATAGTCAAAAGTGAGCCATACTCCAATTCACAGGGAAGAAATTCATGCGAGGTCAAGTTGGGTTTGTTATGCATTCATGGAACAAAAATACATAAAAATTAAATCCAGAGCATGCATCTATTTACACAAGCTTTAGAACTGTGAGACTAAGGTTGTAAACTTCTAGCAATTTAACCTTACCAATGATATTGGTTTCAGAAAGCAGCAGCTTAATTTCTCAAAATATTCTAGTTTACTAGCTCCTCTAGTGCTTTTGTTTGGTATTGATTATGATAGTATTGTTCCTAAAGCAAATAAGTGGCATGCATATCATGCTAAGAATTGACCTATAACATTTCTGCCAACTAATCCTTTTATCCTTAAATAAGGAAATGTTTGTTTTACCTTTAATAGTCAGTTTGTTGATCTCTAAAGCAAAAAGTACAAATGAGAGATGGCATGAAAGATCATCCATTGAAGTCACACAAAAATTAGATCTTCAGCTGGTATTTGCTTTTATCTTTTCTGTGTAAAATTCAAGTATATATTAGTACAAGAGTATATGGATATAAATCATGCTTGTATATATAATGTTTCTTAGGGAGTTAGAGTCAAACAGTTTGGGCATATCATATGGATTCATTTATTATGATTACTTTAATTTTCTGTGCCCCATTATTCCATGAGAATTGAGATATTCTTTTATTGTTTTCACTGAAGCATCCAAATTAGAAAAAAAATGTGACTACCACATAATAAACACATGGCAGAATATGTGTTTAATTAAAATGATGGACTAGCATTTATAATAGTGTCTTGTTATATTTCTTGAAATGAAAAAAAATCTGAGGAAGAAAATTCCTTGACCTGGAAAAGAGATTTGCATGTACATGGTGAAGGAAATGAAGAGCAACAAAAGAGATAGATCCTGATTCTCAAAGGTTTTGTATTTGTTTACCTAAGAGAATCTCTGACAAGGGCAGTGCCCAACAATGGACTAAACATTGCAATGAAATAAAAGTCATTTGAGGCAATTGAAGATGATGCAACTAATAATGTAGCCATCATTTATTATTTATCTTGAGTCAATAAAATAAGTAGTTTTATGGATTTTATGTCCCCCTGCACCCAGGGACTAGAAGAATTCTTAATACATTATAGATGTTGAACAAACATTTATAAGACAATTTTTCTTTTTAATTCACACAACCACTTTAGGAAGAATGAAGTGCTTGCATAGCTCTTTTTCAGATTATACTGCTTGAGGCTAAAGAGTTTAGGACACTTGCCCCAAATCACAAAGAATACAGAAAAGAATTCAGAGTTACAACAAAATTTGAGAGGAGAAACCAAGCTCCTAACCAATATATCTCTCTGTTCTTAATGGAAAACAAACATAACAATTGCACAGAGAGGAATAATCCGTTTGCAGTATTCTATAAAAGGAATGCATGTGGAGACTTCATGAATCAGTTCTTTATGTAAAAAATATACATGATTCTCATTTTTATCTGTCTGGAAAGTGAGTTGTACAGCATCAAATGAGATCTAGAGCGGTAGGAAAACCATGTGAATGATCCACAAATCCACTTAGTGTCCAAGAGATAATTGTGGAGAAGCTGAGCTATACAATGTCTACAAGTAACTTTAGACTCTAATTTAGGTGTGACAGAGGACACGAGATGGAACTACTGCAGAAGTAAATGTACATCTACAATGAGGAGCTCTTACTCTGTCCCTACGCAGAAAAGGGTGAGACCACACCAAGGAAAATAAAAACTGAACTTGTGATGAGGTAAGGGGTAGTAGAAATAGGTCATTTCTAATGGGGAGAATTCCATGCTAAGTTTCTCTGAAATATAATAGAAATTTACTCTAGAAAGTCATCAAGAGTATCTTAGCTGGTTTTTATAGAAAGTAGAGATAGAGATTACATTGATACCAGTATATTTGGGAGGTGTCAGTCCGAGGGGGTGTAGGTAAGAAAAAGGAAATCAAAATGAAACAAAGAAATATGCGAAGTGATGAAATGTGCTGTCGTTAAGTCAGCCATGGCTTCATGACAAACGAAGGATAGACTTCAAGGATCTCTCAGCATTCCTGTTTGTGGCATGTGGATCTTCTCCAGAAAGACCACAAAGAACTGTTGTTTAGACTAGCAACTACTGTAAGAAAAAGGAATGTATCTGCCCAATTTCTTTGTATCCTTCATTTTTCATAGGTCCAAATACAATTCCTAAACAACTGGGTTTGTTATCCAGTTGTTTCATGACTATTCAAGAAGACAGAAACTACACCACATAACACAAAGAAGATAGGTCAAAAGAATACTCTATGATTCTTCTTTCTCCTCACCTCATTTATTCAAAGGTATAAGAGAAAGAACCTCAAAAAGAAGAAAAATGTAAATAAGTGTTTGGAATTGAAGAAACCTAGAGTCCAATCCAACCGAAGGTGTGACAAATCCAAGTGAAACTTAGTTCGATATCTAATTCTATATTCAGAGGAAACTAATGGAAAACTTAAGAAACTCAGGAAAAAGTCAATGGGTACTATGACAGAAATTCAAAAACCTGAGGTAATAGAATTTGAAAAAGGAGAAGCTGGAAAAATATGCTCTAACCCCAAGAAAAGTGTTAACAGGATGAACAATGGACACCCATAAATCTGGGTTTGAATAGAAATAAATCAAGTATATGGCTTAATTTCTCGAGGAAGTACTGAAGTTTAATAATAATCATGATAATAATATTAGTTGACATTAATTGCATACTACTTTTATGATGCTTTAAAGGAACTTTACCTCTATTAACTTCTTTTATTCTCTCATAGGTATTTAGGAAGTGAGTGTAGTTATTATCCTATTTGACAAATGACAAACTAAAACAGAGAAGACAATTGCGTAACCCAGGTTACACAGCTAAAGAAACAAGTTGCAATTTTAACCTAGCAAACCAGCTTCAAAGTGGGCAAGGAAGAGGTGTGCTGAGTGCCAGCAGCAGCATTGAAGGACCTGACAACTATGATTCATGTTTCCCAAGAAAGACAGCCTGTGTCATACTCTGTATAGAGATGAGCTGAGTCTAGCATTAGGAAATATGTATCTTCATTTTCTTTAATATAAATCCAGTACAAAAATTCCCAAACTGAACAAATTAATACAATAACATGACTGTTTCAATAATCATGAATTGCTAGGGGAATGTTCATACTGGCATATCTCATGTACTAGATGAAATCAGCTATTAACAAAATGTCCAGCACTGTTCAAAATCACAAATATTGATAACAACAAGAGAAAAAAGTAAGCCAAAAGATAAAGCCTCTCCATAATTTAGAAATCCTTAGTATTCAGACAAGTTGAAGCAATCAACAGCTGAGGGAAAATGTGAAAAGGACAGTTACACTAAACGTTTCAACATCACAGAGATTGGACTATTGTATTCATTCTTTCATTCTCAAATGTGGCACGGGTTCTAGGTTTTCACTGTAAACGTTATCTTCTCTTTTATAATGAGAGCATCAATGGAAATTGTATCCATTTTATTTGATAAAACATTATATTGTTGCTAGAATGCCTCTATCCAAAATGTCTTTAAAAGTAAACGCATTTTTGCTAAATTTAGGATTTTGCCCTCTTCAGATACTACCGTGAGATCTATTTTAAATATTTTAATAAGTTTAAAATAAGATAGAAGTATGTTTTACAGACTAGATTTTGATAGCAAGTAAATATAAATTAGCTTTCTCACTTTCACTGTATTAGGAGACTGCCTATGATTTAAACTTCATCAAGTGTTGATCTGAATATTTTAACTTCAAAGTGTGTTAATCACTTGCAGAAATCTCTAGATGATGTTTTTTCTTCTTTTACACTTTGAACAGAAAAAATGCTTCCTTTTGAAGAAAATGTGTTAGGAAAAAGTATGAATGGCTATTTCATGTTGAAAATAAAACCAAGAAGGAAATCTACAACCACCATAAAACTAAAAGGTTTATTTGAAGAAAAAACCAAAGGTGAATGAGAGAAATTTCACATATAGTCATATGTTTCTGACCTCTTTCCTTTAATTGGACAGAATGACAGGTAACAGAGAGAGCTGTCTTCTTTGAAGGATAACTTTTAGTCCCAAATTTGAGATATTCACGGAGCTTTCACCAGCCATTAATGTCTATTTAAATGCCTAGACTGACTTGCCCATCTGGAATAACAAATGAGCAAAGCATTTGAAATATGGCATCTTTTTCTTAAAGCAAATATCATGCTAAATGACTGCTGATAATTTAAAGAAAGTTTCAATTACATTTTGTAAGAAATAACTATGGTGCTGTGTGGAGCAGCCACAAAGGAGTATGCAATTCACAGTACTTGCCTTTTCTGCCAGCCCTCTCTGCAAGCTTTTGTCTTGTTTCTATCACTCATCTTCCTTTTCTCTTTATTCTGCTGTTCTCTAGTCCCTCCCCATTTCTCTTGCATTTCTCTCATTTCTTGATGACATTCATAATACCTAATATCTCTGATGGGTTTCACAATAGAACTAGATACAAGTACTAATTATTCTTCCTC
Organism: Solenodon paradoxus; assembly: GCA_004363575.1. NCBI lineage: Eukaryota > Metazoa > Chordata > Mammalia > Eulipotyphla > Solenodontidae > Solenodon > Solenodon paradoxus. Next base: position 170,969 of record RJWH01003038.1, on the reverse strand, counting down.
TATATAGTCTAGGAAGCTAAGTAAATGAGAAAGTATTACCACGAATAAGTCAAAGATTATACTGAAGGAAGATTAGATTTTATGATTTATCCTTCTCCTCCCTAGTTACTGCCTTTGTCAAAGAAAGACTTGGTGAACCCAGCATTTTATTCTCTAATGAAATATCAGACTCAAAATCATTGGAGATTTCTTTCTTTTAATTTTGAAGAAAATAGCCAATTGAGGCATAACCTTTATTGATCCAAATTTTCATTGAACATTCACTGTGGGCCAAAAAATGTTTTACGTGTTTATGTATATTAACACAGTTCATCCTCATAGCCACTTTCCTAAGTGCTGTTATAATCCTTATTTTCCAGGTAAAATAAGCACAAAAAGAGAAACATGATGTTTAAGTTTGCATAGCTAGTAAACAGTGGAAGTGAATTCAAACCCAGATTGACTCAACAAACTCAGTTGTTGGCTGCCATACTATATTGCCTTTTACTCCTATGTTCTTGCCAGAATCTATACAGAAAAATTTAATATTAAAGATGAATGTCTCAAATGTATTTGCTGAACAGTTCTACAAATCTTGTAGAAAATGCATACTGTTGTGCTGCTTGCAGACATGAATGCAGCTCTTTATGTATTGAGATTGATGTTTAAATAAACATTTTTGTCACTTCATATTTCCTCATGAATACAAAGTAAGCTCATCCCTGCTTGTGTTTAAAATAAATGCAGTTTTTCTCTACAGTCTCAGGACAAAAAAAAAAAAAAAAAAGATGATTTGTGTTTGAAAGAGCTTCATACTACCCAGGTGCTTTTTATGGTTGGGCTTCACATTAAGAAAACATTTCCCATGGAAACATCTGGAAAACAGATCATGCATGTTACACAAGGGAATCTACTTAATTCAGTTGCTCTTTTTAAAAATGGGCCACCCTGGTTATGCCAACTGTGTGCATTTAAAAGCATATGAGCTATAAAAATGCCTCATGCTCGAACAATCAGCTTTTTAATATTCGAGAATATTTTATCTGCGAGTTGGAATATGCTCTACTATCAAGGCCTCTCCTTTTCCTACTATCAACTCCACCCTGAGATAAAGCGTAACTAAAAGTCTTCTCATTTGCCATGAAAGAAGCAGTCAACTTGATAAAGGTAAGAAATGGGCCCAAGGATAAACAAAAGACATGTCTATATGAAAATAACTTCACCTGAAGAATCTGAACTATGTAAACTTTTGAGTATGGAAGAGGAATGTTTCTTCTTCTTATTCAAGTTTCAGATGCACTACACTAAATCCATATTTCACTGCAATGTCTTATAAGGTTCATTGCCAGGAAAAGATTGTCTTGTTAATTATTGCCCTAAAGAATTCTTCTTGAAGATTCCCAAATACAGATTAGCATAATAAAGGTAATTAAAAGTCTCGCTGACCAACAAGCAAGCAAATTGACTAAATCAAACCAAAATAGAATTTTGGTTAATGAAATACAATAGATGGTTTCCAAGGGGGAAAGGGACGGTAAATTGAGTGCAAGGGATTAATTATATGATAAAGGAAGAAATGGCCTAGTGATGATAAACTTTATGTGCTGTACACCAGATATTGATTTACAATAATGTACACCTTTAAACTATGTGATGCTAGGATGCAGTGTTCCTTCTATAAAATTCACCAAAAGGAAAAGTCCTGCTGATAGAAAAGAACATTTCTAACATTGCTTAACAAATATTTTTATGACAAATAAAGAACTTCTCATCTGACTGTCCTTATATTTCTGAGTAATGAACGTTCTCAAATCTGTGCTTTGGGAAATCATTCTAGTTTGTGATATATTTATGTATAATCCTACCTAACAAAAGCTGCCACCTGCACATTTAATTCAACTGTACAAATTAGAAAAAAATATTCAATTGGGGCAGAAAATTGAAATAAGAATTAAACTGCAATAAGAATTCCTGTTAGGAGCTTTCAGATTTTTAAAAATATATTCTTCCTACTGGAATTTTCAGCCCCTTGCTGTCTCTGGGCTGTCAGTGCAATCCTCACAACTATCCATAGTGACCCTGTTTATAAGAGCAGAGTAAACTTGATTTTTACTGAAACGAGAATGCGACAAAAGAACATTTACCCTCGGTTCCAACTTTGCAGGAATATGGCATCATCTCCCAAGCACAGAGTCAAAGCCCCTCATGAGTATCAGCAGGAGTCAAGTGGGTACACTTGGTGTAAATATATTGTGAAGAAAGGCCAAAAGGAAGCTGCAATGTGGGTCTATACTGGATGTGAGCCCATCATGAGAAAGGAGAAAGTCAAGTTATCAATTTGGGGATTCTAGCTATATAGAGATTGCTCGTTGCTCAATCTTTTATTTTCCTCGCCCATCTCTATGTGCTAAAGTCACGTATTTTTAGATGGTTGAATGACCATCTAGAATAAATCCTGAATTTCCCGAACTCCTTTGCTTGGACTTTTGGCTTTAAGTGTTTGCTGATGATGTTTAAATGAAAACTGTGTGTGCACGTTTTAGGCAGTGTTCTTAAAGACAGAGAACACTTCTTTTTTAACTTTTTCCCATTAGGTAAAATGCAAAAGGAAGACTTGACCAAGTATGACCACCTTGGAAGATAAAATAAACTGAGAATTGATGGGTATGCGTAACAGACTGAAATAAGAGCCAGGGTGTCTAACACTTTGAGCATCATACCATCTGTCTCCGGACCACCTACTTCCAGACTGTGTTGTGAGAGATGAACTTTTCTCTTCCTTCAGACATTGTTATTTGGGTTTTTCTGTCAGCTACTATTTTTAAAATGCACTATGTATTGTCAATGTGTGAATTCTCAAACCAAGTTATTATAATTTTTATGGGCGTGGTGCACTACCCACTGCATTAACAAAGTACCTCCATTATTGTAGTTCTTTAAGATCGTCTTTGTTGTTTTCTACTTTCAATTAGCAGCACTAATTCAAATTTTATTTTGCTTTTATAAGTGTGTCTGCATTTAGGAGCCTGTTTATATTTTTATATTTACTAATATTTAAGTTTCAGAAAAAGGCAAAATGTCAATCTGTGAAGCCAAGATACACTGAGAAACCTAATCTCAAAAAAATATATATCTGCAATATGAACCTAATTTTAGTGTTGGATATTCTTGATTGACAGAATGTATTCTTATATTAAGATTTTTTTCTAGGTCAATAATTTATACATTGAAATATTGCAAAGAATAAGATACAATCATCATGCTTAGCAAACACTGAATTTCAAGTAAAACAGTAAGTAGAAGCAATCACTTATAATGCAGTGAGATAAACTTCAGCATAGGCTGAATTAAATATATTTGTTAATAAATCATAATCTGTAGCACGGATTGAGTTAAGCCTGTGTTAGTGAATATACTATCAAGAAACATATAACAAAGTAATGTTTTGTGAATTCTACAAATTGTGCATACATTTTCAATCTTGCCTAACACAGACCTATAGTCTATGCATTTAACTTTCATGTCTGTTTCACATTGTTTCTTTGACATAAAATATTCATTATAAGTCTAAATTGGTTAAGCAAATTTATTTGACTATATACATATACGCATACTCCTTTATAGTTATATTTATTTGTATATATATGTAAAAATACAATCTGCATATACATTTCCTAGGATTTTTTGAATTTGAGGGAGAATGTCAGTATTTTTTTTTCCCCTGTTCTCTGAAGCTATGAGTTGTAAAACTCAGAGACTGCCAAAGGTCACATTTTTCTCCATGTGAAAAGGGCAAATTTGCTATGAGAGGAAATAATATTAAATAGACCAAGAAAAGTGTAGTCAAGAGGGTGAGAGAGTTGTACAGCATTTCGTTCCTGGTTCCAACTCTTCCAGAGATCCTGATGCCTCACTGCTATTCTGGTAGTATGACCATTCAGAGTTCTTTGGAATCAATGGACTAGCCCATAGCTCTTTGTGCTGAAGTTCCCTTGACTGGGCTTGAATCATTCCAAGTAGATCACATCATGGACTGGTTAAAAAAAAAAGATGTAGTGGCTTTAAAAAAAAACAGCTTTTTCTCTCCTATCACACGACAATATGGGGCGTTGCAAGGAGAACTCTGCTTATCACAGTCATCTGGGAGTTCAAGTCAATATTAGAGCCAGTCAGAAAGAGCACTTTAGAAGGCTTCACAGTAGCTATTAAATGCTTTAAACTCAAGCCAGAAAGGGACACACATATTTCCACTCCCAACTCTTTGCCCAGAACTGGTAATATGAGTCCAACCATAAGAAGACAGGTATTATAGTCTGGTTATATGCACAGAGAGAGGGAAAGGGGGAAGCAATACATTAGCAACTCCAATCCTAGTTAATAGAGCAGTAAAGATTTCCTTTTCTCAAGAAATACTGAAAAATGGGAAAAGGTGTTTAGGATCTGTCACATGTTTGAAGGTTTAGTTATAATTCTAAATTTCTTTGCTGTACATGAAACTTTACATTTCTAATAAGGTTTCATAATCACTTAGAATTACAGAAAAGTGGGACAAATACTTAAAGGTGCTAAAGGAATAGCAGTAAAAAGATGCCTCAGATTAGAGAGCTTCTGAAGACACCCAGACCCTAACTAAGTACTAATAGTGTTTTTCCTGTCCAAGTCTAACTAAAGTATTAGAGGAAATACACAAAATAAAATCCTTAGAGAGAAGTGGGTGAATGAGTGCAATGATTTTCTGGTGTTATCAAGAACAACTGCTTGCCATCCTGTTTGATCATCCTTTGGCTCCAGGCCTTGCAGCATGTGATAAGCAGCGATATGGGACAGAGAGGCTATGTAAGCTGAATTTTCCTTTTTTTAAATATTTCATGAAATTTCCTTCCAGAAGATGTCATATTTCATTGGTCAAAACTTTGCCACAAGGGAACCTGAGAAACTGAATATTTTAGCTTCTCAGCTTCTATAAATCTAAACCATCTTCTCTTCCACAAATATCTTTATATAAATCTGAGAAATTTACATTTTCATGAGGAACAAGGGAGAGCAAAGACATTTTGTTGAAAAATACATTAATCTGTAGGAAAAGAAGAGCATGCATATCTTTGAAAATAGATTTGTAGTAATGACTCTAGATATTCCAATGAAGTCATTTTTATCTGATAATTTATGATTTTATTAAGTTGATTCCATTCATGGGGCACAGAAGCATTAAAAACAAGTACAGTTTGCTAGAAAGAATAAAAGGCAAGAAATGATTTCTTGGCTTAGTAAATTTTGGAGAAAATGTAATTGACAACATTTTATTGGCTTCCAGGCAATATCAAAGAAGTATTAGAGACCTTTAGTGGTGAAATTTCCTGTGGTAGATTGTGTTATTTCTTCACAGTTCCTCCTTCCTTCCCCAACTTTATTCTGACTCACTGTGAGTGATGTACCTACCATCCTGCTCCATTGTCTGTAGACTTAGACATTAGCAAAGATAGGGCCATACTGCCTCCATTCAGAGCCAATAATAGGGGTCACATGTTTCTTCTTGTCACTTTCTTGTTTCCACTATCCAAAATAAGAACAGCATGCCCAAACACCACTATTCTTTTAGCCTGTGTCCCAGAATGTAAGACACGTGGACCAAAACTAAACCAAGTGCGATCATATTCATCCAGGTCCTGCTGGGCTACTTGCGGTAGGCAGTCTCATGTCTATTGTTGCAAGTCACTATCAGAGCCACTAAGCAGGTCACCAGACATATTGCAGTACGTGTACATTGACTTTATGAAATTACAGTGTTTCTTTGCACATGCTGATGAAGGACATATCTGACATGTCAAACCTATTAGAATTCTGACCATGTATGTATTTTTAGTTACAAAGTTGATGAGCTTATTGTAGTTTTGCAACTGCTACCAAGCAAATTACTATCAAATGATTATTATCTCAATATTCAAAAACTTAAGGAGTAGATGGTATACACTGGTGGCTCAAAAGTTAAGTCTGCAGCTCCAGGGTAGACCACATAAATGGAGGAACTGAGTTTGAGATCCAGACTGGGGAAACATCCAAAATGAAGAAAGAGAAAAATAAATAAAGTGATTAATTTTCCTCTTTTCTTTCCTGTCTGCCTGTCTATTTGCTTTCATTCCTGTCTGCTTCCTTCCTCTTGAAAAATAAATAAATAAATAAGGAGGAGCAAGGAGCAATGCTATGAGATACATCTGAATAGACTCCTGGCTGTAAACCACACGTGAGGTATCTTCCATAGGAGAGAGTTCGTATTTAATTGCTTCACCATTGGATACAAGGTGAAGAGGTGCTCATCACGGGGTCCGGCTTCTCATGGATGCTCAATAAATCCAGTAAATCATGCTTGCGTAGATGAGAGAGGGATATTTGCAAAGTGCAAGTCTCTAAGTTTCATTTCACTCTAAATAATGGATAATGGTTATCTAAGTTGTTGACAGGATTTAGCGAGGAGTAATATTTTATGATATTGCCTTGATGGTAGAAAGTACTCAATACACTACAGTGTTGGTTTTGTTGTTTTTCATCATTTTCATAAAGTTTATGATATTTAGGCCTCCTTTGTAGAATGTATGCTTCTTTTCACACAATCACCTAGCAAAAAAAATCTAAGACTGAAATTTCTTCTTTGAGACAACATAACATTTAGTGAATGTTACAGTGGACCCAGTAGAATTAGGTAGCACAGATAATTCAGATGACATGTAGGATTAACTATAACTCATAACAAAGTTAACTGCAGACTCTGTATGTGAACAGAAAAGCACAATTTATTATAGAAAATTATAATTGCATGTATATTTTACACTTTTTGTTTGATGTAGACAATTGTGACTATTCTCAAATTCCATATATGAAAGATCTTGTTAATATTTTTGCCTTATTTAACACCAAAACATTTTGGTGTAGAGGCAATAATTTGGCATGCAGCTTAAATTTAATAATTCGACCCAAGGTATCCATCATTTCCTTTGATCAAGTGCCCTTTTCATGTGTGAACATTTTGCTACTGCTGCTAACTATCAGGCAATGGGGAATATGAACATAGATTCTGTACTCATTTTTCTGTGAACACAGAAGCAAGAGCCTTAACTTTCCATATCTTGACAAATTTAAGAAAATAATGCTGTTCTGTTTGAGCTCATTCTATGGGAGAAAAAAGTGTACATTAACAAATCAAAAACACTATTGATTTAAAAAAAATTGTTGGCTGGGCCACTAGGATATTTGAAATCATTCCTAATAAATTATGGACTGACATCAATTATCAAGATACTCATGCTTTGTATTTAAATGTGAAATGTTGATTTCATAATTGGTTATTATATTTCACTAACTGGAAAAACAAAATTTAGTCTAGCATTAAAATAACTCCATTGTTGTGAAAATTATTGAGGAAAAAATATATTTAAGACTCAAGCTTGGATTCAAATTCTTAGCCTGTTGCTTTATTAATACTATGACTTTTCCTGTGTTTCTTGTGCTTTTTAGTGAGACTCAGATTTTTTTCTGCAAAAAGGAAATAATTTCAATCTACAGTCTATGGTTGCTCTGAAAATTGAATGCCATCATATATGAAAGCATGAAGCATACTTCATGGCACATATATAAGAAAATTTCAAAAAAGTTCATTCCATTCTTTCATTTGAAAGTAAAAGTGACAGAATTACTTATTAATTAAGAGGAAATACAGGCCTGGACCCAGCTGACCTGGATGGCTCCTCTGTCTTCCTGGACTAGTATTTCATCAACTCATTTGTCATTATCTTCTAATATTTATGTGATGTTTCCTGTGCCATGAAAATGTTCTCCATTAGTTTTCCTTAACATTGCTCTTTTAAGTATTCTATTTCCTATCATTTTTTCCAGTTTCGGACTATACAGCTTTGTTTGTTTCACAGGTTTTCTATTTTATTCCCTTAAAGCTTGATAATATTTATACAGCATCTGTTCAAATTTGCTTTCTTGCCCAGTGACTATCTGCATTTTACCTGTGTTGTAATAAATGTTCCCAAAGCAGTGGTAAGGTTAAATTCTCCAGGAGCTGTCATTTCTGCTACATATGGTTTGGGCAGCCTATCATTTTAATAGCTTCCATGATGGGTAAGACGTTGTAACATCATTTAATTCTCATAGAATCATGTCAGAGACACACAAGTCTTTGTTGGGCAATCGGGTGCCAGAAATAATGATTGGCCCCCACGTCCCTTTTGTCAATAGATAAGAAAGCTGAAATCTGAAAAGATTATGACTCTCAGACATCATATAGATAAGAGGCCTATCTCTGGTGCCTTAAACACTAAATAAGAAGAACGTCAAATATGAAAAAGACAGAAAAACTCATTCTAACACACATACCTCAGACCAACAAAAGCCCATGTCTTGGTGCAGAGAGAGATGCATCTTGAAGCATTTCTACAAGGGTTTTCAAAAGATGATTTCCCTGAGAAATATGAAGTGCTTCATTTTATAACAGATAATGTGGGGGGAGGCATGTATTTGAATACATGAAATCTGGGTCCGTTTTCAAATTCAATTTAAATTCATTTCCAGGCAAAATCAGTTCTAACCCCACCCCCAAACAAATTCTTCCAAGAGAATCCATGGATAGAGCGTATGTACTTCATCTGGTTTTTCTTGTTCTAATTCCCAAAGATTTATCCCTGAATCTATAGCAAATCAATTAATGGTGAGGACAAGTAGCGCAAATTTTTAAGTCGCTAAGAATTTTTCAAATAACTTTTTCAAATAAAAATTAGACTTATAAAATAAAACCACATTTTTTCCAATATCAAGCTGAGTTCAGAACTTATAGAAACAATTTTATAAATAATCCAACAAACCTCAAACAGAAGTGGAGGGAAAAATTGAAAAAGAATGGACAGCTTAAGTGATACCAAGATCCATATAATTATTGGTCAAGACAATTTACTGCTCCAAAACAATTGTGAAAAAAGTGTCCAAATGTAGAGAGTTCACTCAAATATGTTTATAGTAGAAGGATATTTCATGTACTTTTTGAAACGTCTATATATTTTACTTTAGTTTCTTTATATAGTAGATAGTAGTGTTCCTGAAATGAGAGTATATATGTGTGTGTGTGTGTGACTGTTTTTATGGAGACTTGCCATTTTAAACGTGCAATTTTTTTCCTGTGGCAAGAAGTCAAGAGAACATGTTAATTCAGACCAGCTTACTTTGTCTGGGGGAAATGACTTCATTCCTTCTAGCATACAGAATTATCATGCTTATCCTAGGGAAATAATGCATTGGCTTACTGGTAGTAGTCCTATCATTTACCAAACTGTATGCAAGACTCTAAAACTGTTTAAAAGATAGTAAGAAAAACTTCAAAAATATAAAAAATATAAAATATAAAAAAATAAATTCCTTGCTTTTAAGACTTAGGGTTTTTAGAATATTTCTGATAGATCAAGATTGGTCCTAAATAAGGTTATCTGGAAGAAAATGAAAACAATTCCCCAAAAGATTAATCAAACAAGTAAGTATAGTACAATGACGATTTTTGACTTTTAAGTCTACATTTTGTATGAGGTCAGATAAATTATGAGAATGGCTAAGTCAGAACACCTTTATTGGCACGGTCATCAGGGTTTACATTTACTGAAGGAAGAGACTGTATGAGTGACTCTAAGCAAAGATGCAAGAACTTGTGACTCCAGGTCTGTGTTGGCTGGAGTGGACTTTCCTTCCCTACCCATAATTAAAATATAAGGTCTAAGCAGCATAGTGACAATGACAGTCTTGAATCATGTTACATTTGATGAGAAATATAGGTTCTCCAATGCTTCCTCTTTGACAGTTGCTTTCTGTCAGGACTGACACTTTGGAATAAACAGTATATAAGATAAAGTGCTGTATCATACAGTTCAAATGAGAAGTCCTTATCATTTGGAGATTTGACATAGTTATAAGGGAAGAAGTAAGGACTAATTCTCAGGGTATTTCTGTTGGATTATATTCCAGTGACATTGGCAATTATGACAGTAAGTAGTGATTATAGAATCACTTTGGATTAGCTAGGTAATTGTTCCTTACATCATTCTGAGAACATAGGAGGGTGGTGACTGATTCTGGAGCACTCAATATCAGCAATGCTTTGGCAATGCATTGATAGAGCTATAATTATGTGAGTAAATGTCCTGGAGATTTGAGATTATTGTAGGAGTTCTGACCCAGTGGAAGAGAGAAGGATAAAGGAGTTTTAAATTCATTTTGACTTAAATAGTAATACAGGTTGGACACCTGGATATATTAACTACATATAAAATTAAAATATAAGTACTTTCCTTTGGGTAGAAAATATTTGGGTAGAAATATATAGAAAGGAAAACATAAATGGAGCTATTTTAAGTTAAATGGAGTCTATGAAAATGTGGCAATCAATTATTTTTCTAAAGATGGTTATCATTCAAGGACTCAATCTTGATTTCCTAGAATTCTATTTTCAAGCAAGATTCAGTTTTTTTAAGAGAAAATCTGATATTAGTAAGACCTTTGCAAATTTAGCTCCATGGAGGCAAATGTCTCTGGAATTGGCCAGAAAATATTTTAATACTGTGGGCCTTAAAAATCACTGTTGGTACTAAATTCAGTTGATTTACTCTGACAATTACCATTGAAAACATAAATTAATAGAGTATGGATATGCTTCAATAAAACTTTATTCACAAAAAACAGAAGGCACCTGGATTTGGCCCATGTGAGAGCCATCACTTTTGCACCCTTGATTAGACTGATAATGCACTCTATCATGACAACTATCTGCTTCACTTTTAAAATTGTTCCTTCCTTGCCTGGGACTGTTGCTGACCCACCTGCTTACTTGAAGCCTAAAATCCCCAGATCCTGGTAGCTGAAGCCCAGGCCTATCCTCTACCACCTGAAATTCTAACAGAAGACTATTAAGCTAATCATTCATTTCAATAAATACTTATTGAGTTTCTGCTATGTTCAAGTTATTATGCTTCTATATGAGGATGAAAAAAATATGGCATCATTGTTTTAATATTATAGCAATTTAAAAAGGAAGCAACACATAGCCACAAGGTTCTAGTACCATTCTGCAAGTATAATCATAAAGACATCTACAGAGTAAGAATTCAGAATAGAGAATAATGAAATTTCCCAAAGTATTGAGAATAATGAAATTTCCCAGAGATATGGTGACATAAAACTGAGAATTTTTGCATTAAATTTACTAAGAAAACAATTATGAAGTCAATTCTTATACAGCCAAAATCATAAAGAAAGTTACTGGTAAAGTTTATGGAATATCGGCAAAATCAATATTATAGACAAGCTTGTTATACCAATACACTTGTCTATAGCTCATAATTATAATGACAGTAATAAAAATTATGACCTTGATGAAATTTATTGAACAGTCAGTTCTCAAAAATCTATTTCCTAGAACTTTATGGCATAATTAATTTTTTGAAATTCTGATTATTGACTTACTGGAAATAGTATTAAGTGCTTTAACAGGAATATTCAATTTCCGAGATAGTGAATGTATTTAATATTCACTAAAAATCTATTAGACATTGTTAAAAGTAATTGAAGAAGACACAAAAATGGAAAACTATGTTTTGTGGCAATAAAATGGAAGAATGAGCATTGTTATCATGGCTATATTAGCTAAAGCAGTATACACATTAAATGCAATTTTATCAAAATCTCAGCAGAATTCTTCATGGAAAGAAAAACAAAAAGATCATGAAATTAATGGAAAATACAAACAATCCTCTTAAGCAAAATCAATTCTGACAAAGAATAGCAAAAATAATGAAGAGATACACCTAATGTGGCCGACTAGCAAAATTTTGAGTTCACCTCTTCATAGACACAACAAAATCATATGTAGGAAAACTGACAGAAAACATTGAAAATGTTTTCAGTGGTCATCTTAGGCCGCAGTTAGACATGAGCAAGATGAGAAACCAAGGCTATCTTTTGATTAACTACAAGGACAGAGGACCCCAATCTAGCAGAAATTTATAAGGGGAGACAAAATGGTCAAATATTCCTGTCTCAAGCCAATCTGATAGGAACTGAATGGAGACAGATGTGTAGACAGAGTAAAACCCTGTCCTTAGATGCCTCCTTCATTATACCATCATTACAATAAAATTAGTATTGCAGTTTTCACCCTGCTGGTGAGCAAACAGAGAGAATTTTGAGTATTGAGCATGTGTATGCTACCTCTCATCATTCCTACAAATGCCAACCCCTTTTCTGGTAATCTCCTCCCATGGGCAGGATGAGAGGAAGACTTAGCCCCATATTGTGAATAAAATAGGTCAATATCCTACTCACATTACCATTTTCTTTCAGGGAGGCATGCTCTGTCTGAGAGTATACTTTTGCTTTGTCGGTAATGCTTTGTTACTTCCTTTACCTTATCTGAGTCCTGGTGAAACTGTGGATAAACTGTGAGTGCCTTGAGGCAAATCATCTTCCCAAGGACAAGAACCTGCAGTTGAGACTCCTCTGTGATAACAATCACACCGGGATTGCGCCTCAGGCTCTGTAATCCAAGGTTGGGGGGAACAACAGTGACAGAGCGTCTTCCAGAGAACTGAAGGATTTACTCTACATTGGTGACCCAGCATCTAGAACTACATCTTAGAGTGGCACATACACATTCTGGTGTGTGAAATAAATAGACTTTTCTTTAGAGAACTCTGTGGAGCAAAGAACAGAGGACAGTGAGGAGAGTGAGCTAATGAAGTGAACACAGATTTAACTAAGGTTTTTCATTTTGCAAATCAAAACTCAAACCAAAACTTCAGCAGAAAGCATAAGAAAGTATACCCTTTCAGTGAACAGAAATGTGGCTGGGTGTCTTCCCAGATTTTCATCTGTCTGTGTGGTGCTGGCACTGGCAGACACCATATTGGAGTTAAGATTGGCACCAAGAATGGCATGTTGGAATACTAGTAGAGGTCCAAATCCCCACCCCTCTGTCATCAGCAGACCATCGGACAGTTCGTTCACATGGTTACAGTTCTTGTGGTTACCAGGACAGCAATCACCTAGGATAGCGACAGGCGGCCAGAGTCAGCAACCCCAACAGAGTCAGCTGAGTGCTTTACAGCAAAGCTCAGTTTGTTGAACTTCTGGCTCTACTGAGGCAAATCTCTAAGAGAGAATCACGAGAAGGAATCTAGTGATCTAAGAAACAATTTCTCCTCCCTTGTCTGAGGCTATTGCTTATCCACCTGCTTGACTGTAGCCTAAAGTCCCCAGGCCCTAGAGACCCAGGATTATTCTCTGTAACCTAAAATTCTAACACAAGACTATTGAACCCATATAAGGTTTAAACCTATATATTGTTAAAGTGCAGTGTTCCTTCAATAAATTTAATTCAAAAAAGTGTAACACTAATAATAGAATGTAAACATAAAAGAATAAAAACGTATTTGTTTTTTCTTCTATAGTAACAAACATTAGAAAGGATTTTCAGAAGTACACCCACAAAATCAATAGTAGTAACTTCTGTATGATGTAAGTGGGAAATAAGATAAATGTATGACAAGAATATGAGAGAGAACATTCTCTTTTATTTGTTTTTTGAATACCTGAATACATTTTCTTTTTTAACTAGCTAAATGAATACACTGAATTTTTGAAAGTACTCACAAAATGCAACTGTATGACGATGTGGAGAAGCCAGGTCCAAAATGAATAACCACAATGGTTTATTATATATACATATATATTAACAAATATGCATATGTGGCAAATATATATATAAGTGTGTGTTTATGTATGTGTATATATATTTATGTACATATGCATATATCAAAAAATACAAAGAACTCATAAAACTCAACATAAACAAAACAATATGTTTTAAACTGGTTGGAAGATCTGAATAGATATTTCTCCAAAAAAGACATACACATGATGAACAGGCACATGAAAATAGAATGGTCATTATCTCTTATTATGAGGGAAATACAAATCAAAACAATGGTGAAATATTGCCTTACACCTTGGAGAATGGCTATTATTCAAACAAGTGTTGGAAAGGATATGAAGCAAAGGGATCATTTGCACACTGTTGGTGAAAGAAGAAACTGGTGGAACCATTATGGAAAGCAGTATGGAAAATTTTACAACATATATATAAATAAAAATTCCATATAATCAATTTATCCCACTTCAAAATATTTTCCTGAAAAGTACACAATCACTTGTTTGAAGAGATAAATACATCCCCATGTTTATTGAAGCATTATTTACAATACCCAAGAGCCAGAAACAAGTTATGTATTCACTGACAGATAACCAGATAAAGAAAATGTTGTGGTGGATGTGGTGTGAAATATAGACTGAGATGCAATTTCAATAGCTTACATGGAATTTACTGAACTAAACAAAAAATAAATATGACTATGAAAAAAGAAAATGTAGTATATATACATAACAGAATACTACTCAGCTATATAAAGTATGAAATCCTATAATTTATAACAAACTAGATGGACCTAAGAGTACATTATGCTTAGTAAAATAAATCAGGTGGAGAAAGACAAACATTGTATTAGTATATGATATAGAAAGAGCCCAAATAAATGGATGAAATAAATAAAACAAACAAAAACATTTAGTCTAACAGTCCAAGTCAGCGGTTACCATAAGAGAAATGGGATGATGGTGGACAAATTGAGGAAAAGTAGTCAATAAAATCTTGGAAAGAAATGGAATTTTAGTGGCCAGTACACTTTCCATAGTTATTAGTTTATTTGTTTATCATATTTTTTCTTAAAATAACATTGCACTACAGTATTATATAAATTTCAGGTGTGCGTTACCCTAAATCATGATCTACTATTGGGAGGTTTCAGTAAAAGGGGAAGTGCCTGGGTAATCACAAGCCCCTGTTACTAAATGAGTTTGTGAATTAAGGCAATGGCAATAGACATGGAACAAAAAAATACAGATTCAAGCAACCTGCAGAGGTTCAATTAGGAGGACTCAGCAAGCTTTCGGATATAAGAAGTAAAATAGAATGAAAAGCAAAATGGTATTAGTTATTGACCTTTGCGTTGAAGACACTGAATCTCAGTGGTTTTTAAAAGCAGCCTTTATTTGACTCTCTGAGCTGTATGGTCACTGGTGGATGGATGGTCTTAGGTGGCTTTGCTCGTATCTTCATTTACCTGGAAGACTATTCTGAGTCTGGTTTTTGTTTTTGTTTTTTTGACCTTGGATTCCTCAAGTGTCTAGTGCCTTCAAGTGAATCCAGGCATGATATCGCAATAACTGAACTTTTTACTTTGAATGGCTAGTGATATAGTAATTTTTACCTAAGATTTCAAAAATAAAGCAACAGAGCAAATTTGAGAGGTAAAATGAATGAAAATAGTAGAGCTGATTGGGACATATTGAGCTTGAAATAAGATAGATGGAAACATCTCACAGATAGTTATGTGTGAGTCTATAGGTGGCGAGAAAGCAAAAAGCTACAAAAGAAACCTGGAAAATGAATAATAAAAGCTATGGGTTTGTATAGTGTCCTTCAAGGAGACTCTGTAGAACCAAAGTCAGGACCATTCAGAAACTGGTCAATAATTTTGTCTTATTTTGTTTATTACTTGTGTTACCTTATCTTATTGCTTAGCTTACCTTAGTAACCTAAGTAATGGTTTTCCATGAAAGAACTATTTAATATCATTTAGATTTGATAACTATGCTTGTTTTCTTATAGTCCTACAAAATTAGATACATCTGACTTCCATCTTTCAAGGAAGACACTGAATTTATTCCACATGGAAGAAGCTGGAGAGGAGAAAAAGAGCTGGAATGATCTTCAATTATCAATACTATATAATAAAAAAAAATGTAACCGAGTTAAGGAACTAACTTCCATTACTAGAAAAATTTTCCTGAGGTTGAAAGCATGATGGTGTTTTCTGCAGAACTATGAGCATGTTTATACATGGTACTTCAAATATTCAAGAGAATGTATTAAATCATTTCTTATTTGCAAAAGCTCCATCATTTTACAAAGACAATTTAATCAAAGACCCTAAGAAATGTATCTAAATTGCTTTGGTATGATACATGACATATTTAGAGCCCAAATTTTAATAAGCGTTCTTTATTTTACTGATTTAAAAATAAAAGTACTTCATTAAAGGTTAATAATAGAAATAATAGTTGTTACATATTTCAATTAATAGCTCACTGCTATTTCTCACTTGTATAGAATCTCTGTTTTCTTTTATAATATTTAGCATTTATGCATACCAGAAAAACTCAACTTTTTGGTGCAATGGAAATATTCAAAGTCTTTTAAAATTATTTTGTATTTGGCATCCTCATCAATAATATTGTAGATACATCAGAATTATGCAACCCAAGAGGAAAGAGCTGTCAAATTCTGGTCTTCATATCTGGAGTAAAAATTTTTCTGTGAATACCAAAATAATAATTTTGAATGCCAGATTATGTTGAATAAGAAAGAATATAAACTATTTTAGGTACTTTTGACATAATGATATTTAAGTCTGCCTACTACATCATAGATTTTACTATCTATAAACTAAGATAGAGAGAATGAGGAACATGACAATAAGAAAGGTTGGTGAGCTTAGAGAATGAGAAAGGAGTCAATAACATGAGAACCAAATCATCAGTCAGCACTTTGACCTTTCTAAACATGTTAGATAGCCTGATGGGAATCCTAGAGCAAAAGATGGCCTGCTTAGCTTTCCACTAGAAATCCTGAGAAGAATGATACAGTTCAAACCCGGGGGATGATAGCCCAGCACAACCAAGAGATGTGTTTACATAGATAACCATGAAACATCATTCTCAGATCTCCAGTTTGCCTGTGGCATGGATATGGCATGCTTCAGTAAGAAAAAGGAGAGGTCTTATGATGGCCGCCAGATTAGGAGTAGAGAAAAAATTTCAGGGACTTTGTATTAGAAACAGACAATAGAGATCATAGATTCTATTGATGAGAACTAGTGTGATTCTTGGAAAAGTCAGGTAAAACCAGTTTTATATCTCAGTGGACATGAGTCAGGCTAGATTGCTTCACTACGGAAAGCAGCAAAGATCAAGAAGATAAGGCATAGACCTAGTACTAGTCTCCTATTGTTGCTGTAACAAATAACCACAAATTTAATGACAAGCACATTTTTTCAATCTTGTAACTTTGGAGCTCAGATATTTTTAAGTGGGTCTCACTGGGCTAAAATCAAGATATTGGCAACGCTTCTTTACTCTGGAGGATTTAGTTGAGAATCTAGGTCCTTGCTTATTCCAACTTATTCTCATTCTGCCTTGTTCTTTGGCTCGTAGTCCATTTCCATCTTCAGCCTTTGTCAGCCATATTGGGACACCATTTTGGAACAAAACAGGGAAAATGAAAAAAAAAAAAAAAAAGAAGAAGAAAGATAGAGCACAGACTTTCTCAAAAAAAGAATGTGTCATGCCAATGAGACTATTTAAAACTTAAGAGAAATACCTTTGGCTGCCTGTGGTCTATATCTCCCTTTTTTGCTCCTCACTGTAGTCACCTCTACCTTGTCATTCTCCAGAAGGATAGAAGATCTTGAGGACACATAGATCAATTGGAAAAACAAAGCAGTTCATTTTCCTTGCATATTTGAAAAGTAGGTAAATTAAGTATTTGAATCTGCTACATTATTGGTAATTACAAAAATGACAGCTAATAACAAGCTTGAAAACCATGTCGGACTTAAGAAGAAATATCAGCATTATTATCTAACAAATGAGATTCTCACATATTAGACTTGCTCATAACACTAAATAAGAAAGGAATCTACAGGAGTCTGAGTGAGGACAAGGATCCTGAGTTCCTGGCCTGTGATTAGTGTTACCGTCCTAAAGAAATTTAAATAAATTAATGTTTTATAAAAATTACATTCACTTGTAACAGGCAGTTCTCTAAAATTTCTGGGAAACCTATCACTTTACTTAGCAAGATCAAAAAAATAGAGGTGGAAAATTGAGTATCAGTGTGATAGATTGCACACTGCTTAGGCCTTTCATAGCTGTTTGCTTAAACAATATGTATGAAAACTATTAAGCAACGAAAAGCAATTTCAGCACTAAGTACATCCAGAGATAGAGAGATGCATTTAAGGAAAAAAGATTTTTAGAGGTGGTGGCAGTTTTATGAAGTTATTGTAGGTGGAAAGTAAAAAAGTATTTCAGAAAATAAGCTAAAGAGAAAAATTTTAAAGTACTAAATCCAAAAAGTGGCACTGAACTGTGAAATTAAGGAGGAACACTTCAGGCAGCACATAAAAGAGTGAAAGTGGTAGTAGCAGGGGCTTATTATTATCCAGGTATGTAGATGAATACATTAAAGTGATGGAAAGGTAGCTGCAGAAAATCTGCGGCACTGGTACACAAGAAAAGATAGAGCTTTTTTCCTTTAATGGGCTCATCAATGACAAGAAAAGTGTCATCCATTTTCAACCACTCTCCTTCACTTCACAAGGACTTTATTTGAGAGTTTCAGTACAACAAGGGATAGAAACAAGACCCAGATTTTCAAACCACCGAAAAATATAAATATTAACTGTGGAAAAAGGTATTAAAAATACTACTTTTAGAATTAATGATTTCTATACCAAGATAGAAGCATTATGATCTGCAATAAAAGAAAAAAAGTACATGCTAATTTTTAATCAGGTTAAAAAAAAGTTTTGGGAAGTCAAGGAGAAGCTCCCCATTTCTCTGAGGTTCCTCAGCACCTGGATAAATGAACAAGTTAACATTAGACATGATTAGTAAAATAAAAAAAAAAAATTTTTTTTAAGCCCTAATTTACTAACATACAGTTGGAAAATTTGCTTGACAGTAACTCCTGTGGCAGCTGGGGCAGAACAAAAATTTATATCCAATGCTGAAGCCTGGGGCATTAAAAAGAGAGGAGAGGTCCCCAAGAGGCAAAGTCATCAATTACTTACATAGCGTTGACTTTTTATAGGCAAACTAACTTCTGCTTTATGACCTTCCCAAACTACATTGTGTTAAGGTATAAGGAAACAAAGGTCACTTCTGGATTAAAAGAATGAAACCCCAGGGGTGACAGATGACTTATTTGATTAAGGGAAGGGCTAAAAGAGTTGGAAGAATTTTGCTTGTGTGGTTGTCCACCGTTTTTTTTGACTTTGTGTCAGATTGCGGCAGCTACAAGAGACCAGCTTTGAGAGACTTGGCATGATCTGCTTTGGCCCCTACATTTGAATAAGTTAATTCTGCAATGATTTGGGAGATATTATTCTGTTTCTGAGGTTTTCATTTTTCACAGTACTTAATTAACCTAGGAATACTGAAGAAGTCAACGATTTGCCCAAGATCTCATGTCTTTGACATCATTAGCTATTTAATTGTTATGTGAGCACAGATAGTTCAAAAGTGCTATAGACTTCTCCACAGATAAATTCGTATATAGGACCAATTTTTTCAATACGATGTAGGTTTAGTTGGTTTATTCATATACTACTATACTTATTTTATTTTTCCTTTTTCTGTTTTACCAACAATTCTCATTGACAAGAGAATCTGTGTGTACAGCTGCTCTATGATCATTTTATTAATACAACTTGACCATGTAAAGAAAAGATATTCTAGAGACTTATGTTTCTTTCTAAAAAAAATAACATAGTGACCTTGGTGGACTAGTGGTTAGGTTGGCACCTTATGGATGAATGCTGTCCACATATATTCCAAGGACCTGGATTCATGTCCCAAGGCCAGGGGAGCAACTGGGATTATCAACTAAATAAAAATAAATGAAAGTGTTTCTATCTTGTCTTTTCCTGCCTGTCTGCCTATTCACTTTCATTGTTGTTTGTACATTTACAGAAGGAAGGAAAGAAGGAACGGAGGGAGGGAGGGAGGTAAGGAGGGAGAGAGGGAGGTGGGGAGGGTGGGAGGGAAAGAAGGAAAAAAGATTTTCTTTACCCAGAGAATTATTAAACATAAGAAATTTTCAAATCGAAAACTATTCTAATGAACATAAACAAAGTGATTTCATGTATCATTTTAAAATACTTTCTGACATCTTTTATACTGTAGATATTTGAAATTATACGTTGTTATCTAATATTCTGGATGATAGCACTAAGCACATTGTCAAGTGTGCATCACTTGCACACACACACACACACACACACACACACACACACACATGCATATACACGCCGAAAGAATTTGTCAGGGAATGTTCAAGAGAAGAGAGCATCTGAGCAAAATCTTTATGAAGTGACTGAGCCAGCTGGATATGTGGGCAAGCACCTTCCAGGAAAAAGGAAAGGCAGAGTTCCTTGCCATAGTTGGTGCTCAAGAAATAAATAATTTCTTAGCTGGCTAGCTAACTCTATCCAGTCAGTGAATCTCTTCTGGCAATCTCACAGCCTTTAAGTTTGTGGCTTTAGGTAACAGGAACTGTCTCCTCTCTTGTGTCAAGTGGATATTATAAAAATCGACTCAATGACATATAAAGCAGATATGGTGGAAGTAATCAGAAGAAATACCACCCACTCCTTACACTTTTCCTATTAGAAGGATTCTTTAAATCAAATGCAGTTCATAAAATGAGTGTGTTTTTCCTAGCAAGACTAGCCATTACGTTGTTTAGTATAGATTCTAATTTTAGGAGCAATTATGTAGATTACACTACTTATAATTCTCTTCTTGATTTACCTAGAAAGGTTACATTGTCTGTAATAATAATCATATAAGATTACTTTTTATACCCAATTGTTTTGTAATGATGACAATATATTGACAAAATGTAACAATACCAAATGCTGGCGAGGATCTGAACAATGGAGACTCATACACTGTTTGTATGAAGATAAATCGATACAGTTACTTAGAGGAACAATTTGGCATAATCTAGTATGTGTGTTTATGTGTAGATACATATCTATGTATCACTAAATCTATACATATATATAGAGAGAGAGAAAGGCACAAAGAAACTCTTGGTAAAAATTTTTGTAATACTTTCAAAAAATAAAATCTAAGAAAAAAGAGAGTAGATCAGGAAATGGTGTCAGTTCCACAAAATGTGAAAGTTATTACATTGTCTTTGTATTTATTAGTAGGATAAATATCAAAAATGTATTTTGTAAAGCCAAAGTGGAGGAGATACATGTATAGTTAATACTATTTATATACAAGTATAAAAATAGACCAAACAATATAATACTGTGTTTACTACACATATATGTGCAGTAAAGTGATAAATTACACACAATAATGATAAACATTAAAATAGAAGACTAGCTCCCTTGGGGTAAATATGGTCAAATGCTAACATTTAACAATGCTGTCTGTTCAGGAATCTGTATCACATTAGTTTCTGCAGTACTCTGTAAGCTTGTCATTTGTTTTTTAATAAAATAAGTATTGTAATTTTATAAAGATGGTAATCCTAATGGTAGAATAGGTTGAAGAAAAAGGGAGGCACCCTGGTCTCAAAGCGTAGGACAAGTTTCTTGCTAACTGAGAATGAACTCTCCCTCAGAAATGGCTGGGATTGTGTGCCAGCCATTGTTGTAAATGCCCAGCGCCTATCATCTCCTTGAATCCTTGCAGCAATTCTCTGTGGAAGACACAATTACTTCTCCCTTTAAGACACAAGGAACTGAAACACAGAAAGATAAGTAGGTGACCAATGTCACATAGTTCGTAAGTTGGGACACTTGAAGTTGAACCAGAATCTGAGTTCTTGACAATTCACACCAACTGCCCTTGATTTATAGTCATGCAGCAATTTTCAGTGTGTTGCAGAGTCTAGAGGAACCAATAGCTTCTGAGCACTTGATAAAAATGTCAGTTCTTGAACCTCACCCCTCATGTACTCTATCAAAAACTCTGGGACAGAGGTTGGCAAAATATATTTAATAGTTCTTCAGTGTGATACTGATCCATGCTAAAGTTTAAGAACTCTAGGATTAAATCAATTTACAGGCCCGCAGATGTCACAGAGAAGAAAACTAAAAAGGAAATTAGAATTTATTTTCTCCACATTCTTCACTGCAACTGAAACCTGAAGCTAGTTGATTCACATTTTAAAATTTTGTATAAGCTACTGAAAGCTTGGAAGAACCAATGCACTTACTTTGGGAATGGAGTGTAGTTTTTGTGGAGAGAGGGCAGGACTTTCAGAGAGATAAAAGTGAAGAAGATACTTGGAGAACTTATTTAAATTGAAGATAAGAGATTCACTTTAACTTAATGTACAGAGCACATGTGGGATCTCCTTACCCCTATAATTATCAATCTATAGGTCTCTTCTTCACAAGAGAGTCAAGAAAAAACAATTTAGCTCAAACTTTGATATGATGCCATTTAAACCATATCAATCTGAAATTAAATTATCTTTCTCAACAGAGAAAATTGCATTTGACAGTTGAGTATTACATCAGTAGTAGGGGCAGCAGCAGCAGCAGCATTAGCAGTAGCTAGTCTAACCAATTGTATAATTTTTTATATCATTGGTATATAGCAAGGGTACTAAGATAGTCCAGTAATGAACAGACAAAAGAAGAAATAAAATAATTCAAAAGTCATTCATAATATTTATTATAGAGCTCTACCTCCGTTAATAATTCTAGAGGAATCATCTGTGATACCTGATTTAAAAATAATGTTTACTTCTTATAATAGTTTTACTAAACCTGCTTCCTGAAAATTTGGACTCTGTAAGTCTGAGTTAAAGTTCAGATAAATGTATTTTTAAAGACCTACAAGTGAGTATCTTTTTATAGGTGAAAGGGGCTAGTGGGGAGAACCTTCTACTTCATAGGTAAAAAATACATCTGCTCCCTCTCACCTGAATGAATATTGATTCAACACAATTCAAAACATATGACAGAATCAGTGCAATGAAGCATAAATTTTGAAAAGAACATTGTGGTCAGTCTTGCTCAGGGAGGAAATAGCCTCCCACATCCCAAGAGGGTATCTACCATGCAAATGTCAAGGCAATTACAATTAGGACCCATTTAAGTACTGCTCAGCTTACTGCCCTTTCTGAAAACACCAATAAAGTGGTGAGTCAAAGTGCTGACTTAGTTCCCAAGTCACCGACTCCCTCAGTACATCTGCTGCTACCTTTATCTCCGTGTGACCTCTAAGCACAGGGCAGATAAGGAAGAGTTTCAAGGCACCAGCAGCTCTGGGCACTAATAGGTTTCCTGGCAATAGTCAGAGTTGGATCCATCTCTCTAGTTTCAACTTCAGTTTCAGCCTATGCAACTCTTTCTCTTCTAACACTTTGGCTACATGCTCTGCACATCTGCAAACTTGTACTTTATTCTTCATTTCAAAGTTATGAGATTCCTATTTTGGAAAATAAGAATAATTGAAAAAGCAGTCAGTCTGATTTGATGTGACAGAAGAAAGCAATTGGAGAGGATATTATAACAATTTGAGTTTGCAAGAACAATTTTATTACCAATGAAGCACTTTCTCAATTTGGAAAAAAACAAACAAACAAACAAAAAACATAAGCATAAGGTGTTCTTGACAAATGCTTTTCTTTCCAAAAAACTAAAAATATTCTACAAATCACACATCACACATAAGAATAGGATGCTGTTCCCCTTTCCCAGGAAAGAGGAAAGGGTAGTAAGAAAACTTATTTCTAGAGAAACGTACATGTCAAAGACTAGTCAATGTTTAGGCATAGAACTTTTCTCATCAAACAGTAAATATCTATTGAGTGACAGATAAAATACTGCACTTGCTACTGAAAGGATAGTAAATATATTAGTAGTTTTATGCCATAGGTTGCTAGAAGAATAAATGAGTTATTATGTGTAAAAGTACTTAGAATAGAGCTGGATATATAGAAAAGCTTCCATAAATGTCAGTTGTCTTCATTAGTTATTTTCCTCTAATAAGTTTAAAGTATACACATGAAAAGATGCTTTGTCTGCTCCAATATTGGAAGAAATGTTCGCATATTTTTAACTCCTTTTTGTGTCCCTAGCAACTAACTCAGGAAGTGATAAATTAGGCGGAGCACATGTGTCATTTTAAATAGGACAGAACTCTTTGCTTCATATTTCCTGACCATCCCATGGTGTTAGTATAAATGTCAATTTTGTCCAATTTGCAGTAAACAAGGGCCATATTTAATGAGGAGCCAAAGGGTCAGTTGAATTGCCCCAGGCCCAGTCTGTTGAGGGGGGCACAAAGGAGCTGCCCCTTGTGTCCTGCATTGAAGATGGCCCCTGAGGCAGACAGGAGCTGCTACTACTGTTCCCGCCCGCTGTGAGGAAGCAGGAGCTTCGGGGTAAGAGGATCCCCCTACCACCCTGTGTGCCTATTTCATCAAAGGCAGCAGAACACCCCAGCGTTTTTGATCACCAAGTAAGTACTATGAGGGTAATTTCTGACACTATGGGGTTTGTATCTGGCAGTGGGGTTTGTATCTCTGGGAATATGGGAATTATTGGGTATTTCTGTGGTGGACATTTATTGCAGAGCTTACAGAGGCACCAAACTTGGTTTTTGCCTAATTTCTTACACTGGCCCTGGCTCTTTGTATGAATACACTGCATTTCTATGTCATCACCACTGGCATTGCATAGTAGTTACTTGTTGCCGGCCTGGCTGCTCTGTTGCTTCTTTAATTGCTCTGCTTCCTCCCCTCCCCTTAGTCGCCACCACATAGCCTGGTCCTGTTTTTTCCATCCCAGTGTCCCATTTTTTTATCTCAAGGAGACATGGTCAGCCTGTGATAAATATTGATAAAGTATATTAAAATGTAAGTCAATGCTACAGGTAGCGAATCATACAGAACCGCGATTTTCCTGGTGGAGCAGCAGTTAGGTATGCCACTTCCGGTCAAGCACAGTCCACATATATTCCGAGGAGCCAGGCTCATGTCCCGGGGTCAGAAAGAACAACCAAGATGTTGAACTAAAATAAAAATAAATGAAAAATACATTTTTTCTCTCTCTTCCTGCTTGCTCGTCTACCTGCCTTCATTCTTGCCTGCAACTTTCCTTGAAAAAAATAATTATTAGGTCAAAATGCTATTACGGCCAAGGGAGTGATGAAAACTTTGCATTTCAAGAAAGGGAGATATGTATTTCAAATGCAATAGAAAATATGAGAAAAATAGGAAGGAAATGACTAATAATAATAAAGAATAATAAAGGAAAGTGTGAACTTTAGAGTCATTCTCGTCTCTCCATCATCCTGTCTGTATTTCTTCTACTCATTCCTCTCCTACCTTGGATCATTTACTAGATCTTCTAGTTAACTGACTGATCCAGGAATTTGTTTCCATCCTCACCTCCATTTGGTTTGGGGGAAAAACACTTTTCCTCCCTTTGATTTGCCTGTTAGTGCAAATTCAGCACCTCTAGAATTATTAGAGAAAATACTGGTCACTCCTTCTGATGCTATGAAGTAGGCATATAAAGAATTCCCTTTCTCTCTAAATACATTTTAAATACCTATTTTTTTAAAAATAGCTATTTCACTAGTCAAAAATAAGGGAACTTTACATTTTTCTGAGACATCCAAAGCTGTCTTTTAAGCCATTTTCAATAAGTTCCCTGCATATGTGTGGAAATGAGAACAATTACTGAGTCTTAAGGAACTTCCATCTTCAGTCACACATACTAATTGGAAACAGAATTGTATTCAGCATATGTCCTCCCAAGCACTTAGTAACCACATATTTCTTCTTCACTCAGCCATTTCTTCAATTTTGTATTTTTGTATGTAAGTGGTAAAAGTTGTGGGAACTCTTTCCCATCTTTTAGTTTTCTCACTTGTAAAAATCTCATCCAAAGGAAATTACATGGTTGAGCATGTTTCTTCCATGACTAGATTCTTATTCTCTCTCTCATGTCCCAATATTAAAGAACGTTAACCTTAAAAACACTCATCAAAGACAGTGCCTGAGGAAAAAAATCCTTTATGCCTTTATAAAACTTACGGTATAAGGACTGAAAGATAATTTCATTATTGATATGCTGTAACATTTGGTTTGTTTTGACTGTTTTTCTGTTTTAAAAAATGAAAATTTAGTATTTATTGAGGTAACTTTGATTTGCAAAATATGTACAAACCCATATATGTGGGTTCCCCATTCCTCTAATATATGTCAGTGCATCCTGGCCACCACCAAATTACCCAGTGTTCCTCACCACTGTCCATTGGACCCCACCCCATTCCCTACTAGTAACCTCAGTTCTATTGCCAATGTTTTACTTGTACTGAAAGAAAAACAAAGACTTTTTTTTCTATGTATTGTTATTTTAAGCATCCTAGTAATTTATGCACACCCAATAAGAGAAGTCAGAACCTGCAACAGAGTGAATTTAAAAAGGTATGTAGTAGCTGCCTAATTATAAGAACCGGGATAAGTTGGTTCAGTAGTGCAATCTTTTTGTTTACTTTAAATTTTGTTCTGACATTTAAAATTACAACTGGTATTCATATACCTGCTACATCAGTCATAGTATATGACTAGAGTGTTATCAAAGACTGGTTTGTTCTTCTGCTCCTATAGCTGTTTTATTTATATATTATTGTGAAATGGCTCAAAAACAGTTGCCACTTTATGTGAACAATAATAATTTGATTTGAAAATTAAGAGCAATGGCGCTTATGATGGAACCATTTTTTGACTTTTGTGTATCTCAGAAGTAAAAAAATTTATCCATGGATGAATATTTAGAATTGAAATGTATTCTTTCCTTTATAGAGCGAAAAGGAGCAAAGGAAGAAGCATATGGAATGAAGGAAAGAAGCAAGGGAAGGAAGGAAGGAAGGATTTCATTTATTTGTTTATATATTTTGGTTGTCCCCTCAGCCTTGGTTCTCTTACTTGATTCTTGGACTTTTCATGGTCCATATCCCAGTCATTCACTTAGCACCTGAGCCACCAGAGCACCCTGAAATGTATTCTTTCAAAATGTAAACATTATCTTGAAACTGTTCTTGAGTTTAATGTGTAATACCACAGCTGTGGAATATGTGCATGGGTTATACACCTATAGGACTTTCTTGGAAATATATTCTGACTCAGGAGGAGACCATTTACTGTCTAATTTTATTTATCTTACCTCTGAAAGAAGCCATTCTCTGACATAAATGTCAGAAATAGTAAGACATACATGCAAGTTCTCTTAGAAATAAGCACCATCAGGACAAAGTAAAATTTGGAAAAGAAAAATAAGGGATGGGGGAATGCCTTTCTTTTTTTCCTGCTCCTTCCTGTGCTGTATCGTGAAAATTTCAATGACAATGCAGTCATATGGATCACTCCTTTGTTTCTACTATCTCAGGGATCATAGTCCTAAACTGCATGAAAACCACCGTTTTAGAGCTTTAGCTCACTTTTTAATTGTTCCTCTGTGTTTAAATTTTTTTTTAATAATTAGATGGGGGAAAGTTTCTCCCTCCTGGCTAGTAATAAGTTTTTTCTATTTGGATTATTTCACAATTCTCATTTTCAGTTGAAGAATTGTTTTTCTGAAGGTTGATAAGTATTAAAAATCCCTAAGATTTTTGTTATGAAGGCTGTGTGTTTTGTCTGGTTTAAGAGAAAAATATCTGAGGAGGAGAATTTGGAGGAATAAACTTCCACAGTTATTTATCAAGTTTACATGATTTTTCATGTTTCTGTGTATTTCACACAGAATAAAAGTAAGGGTAAACTATTGTTATGGACTGAATATTTATGTCCCTTCAAAAATCCTATATCGAGGCGCTAATACCAAATGTGATGGTACTTAGAGATACTGTCTATGGAGAGTAATAAGAGTTAGAGAAGGTCATGAAGGTGGTGCCCTTATGATGGGGTGAGTGTTCTTAGAAGAAAAGACAACAGAGAGATTGTATATTTTAGAAGTATATACGTTAGACTGTATATGTTAGAAGTGAAATTTTAAGTGCAGAAATTGTCATTGAACATGTGTGCGAGCACGTATTTCAAAGAGGATTCATCCTTCCCTAGGCAAGGAGAAACTGAATTCTGGATCTGCCATGTTTCAGTGGGAAATATTGATGAAGTCTTGAGTTCAGATATCTAAATTGAATCCTGGCACTGTCATGCATCAATTGCAAGCTAATTCCAAATTATGTAATGTCTTTTACTGTTTAAATCGGAATAATAATTGTTCTTATCACTTTAGTGATCAAAAATTGATTGAGTTTCTGAGCATTAAATGAAAAAAAAAATCATCTAAGACACAACATTGTAACAATTATTAATTTATTGGTAATTTTACTGATTGTTTTTATCACTGTCTTAGGCAAGTAAATCACTTGAGTTGTCTATATTTTTTTATCTCCAAAGTAGAGATAAAGATTCTCATCATTAGAAGATCATACAGAAGAAAGAGGAGCATACTGGTGAGTAGTGGTTTGGTCAGCCGTCTTCCACAGCACGGTTTACATTTGTTCCAAGGGCCTGGGTCCAAGTTCCAGGGTCAGTGGGGGAGTGGCCAAGATGAACGACTAAATAACAGTAAATTGCTTCTTCATCCTCTCTCTTGCTGCCTGCCTGCCGCAGCTCACTTTCATTCCTGCCTGCAACTTTCCTTTAAGAAAAAAAGAAAAGAAAATAGATGTGTGAACAACTGTACACAAGTTGATTCCGAGCATATGTTAATAAATATTATTTTAATTTTTATAAAATATTTATAGGTCTACTTTGCATCATTCAGAATTGATTTTATTGTTGCAAAAATGTTCTCTTTGAAATCTCTTAAATGTGTCTGTGTATATGTGAAAGTGTATGCTAGCTTTCCTTTAAAAAAAAAAGGAAAAGGAACTTTATTTCAATGCAATGATTTTTTTTAGCGTGGTGAGAAAACTGATAATAAATAGCAATCTTATTTAAAGATCACAGGGGTAGGCCAGCTGGAGTTGTTCTGTAGTTTCAGTGCATCAAAAGCCTTTGTTGAACCAATGCATGAGCCCACAATAGACCAAAAAGCATAAAAATCACATCAAGGTTGTGTTTTTTAGAGCAACAGAATTATTGGAATAGAATATGATTAACAAATAAATGACTATTTTAAATGACAATGATTCTTGCTTAAATTAAAACAAATGGGAATTTTTGCCCATTTTAGTCTTAATTGATGGAGTACAATGCTGCCAAAATAAAATGAGTCACTATTATCTATAACAACAAAAGTCATCACAATTTTAAAGTCCATAGAACCAATGTTTTTTTAAATTTTAATACTTCATGAACTCTATGATTTGAATTTGTTTAGATAACTCTCAAACTAATGTGTTAGGACATGTGTCAGATATGGCAATTCATCTAGGAGAATCATTTATATTAAACTTTTTATTTGTAGTATTGTAGAAATAATAAAGATTCCATGTGCTCTTTCCTCAGTTTCCCACAATGCCAATCTCTTGCAAAACTGTAGTACAAGAGCATAACCAGTATATTGACCATGATACATTCAGGATACAGGATCTTCATGGCAGGAGGATCTCTCATTTCTCTTTCACCTCTATTCCTCCTTAACTCTTGACAACTTTTAATGTTTTTTATCTCTTCAATTTTGCCAGTGAAATAATTTTGTAGACATGGATTCATACAGCATGCAATGCTTACATATCGACATTTTAAGCTCAGCATAATTCTTCAGAGATTTGTATAGATTGTTGAGTGTATCGACAGTTCATTCCTTTTTATTGTTCAGTTCTCCGTGGTGTGGAAGTACCACAGTTTGTTTAACCATTTCTGCACTGAAGGACATCTGGATTATTTTCAGGTTTGAGTTTTTATGAATAAAGCTGCTACAAACATTTGCATATAGGGTTTTGTGTGAATGTAAGTTTTTATTTCTCTGGGATAAGTGCCCAGAATTGTGAGTGTAGGATTATATGACAGTTGCCTATTTTATAAGAAACTGGGAAATTATTTTCCAACTGGCTTTATCATTTTACACTCCTACCAGCAATGAATAAATGATTCAATCTCTCCACATTCTGGCCAGCATTGGTGTTTTTATTATTTTAGTGGGGTATAGACATTGTGATATATGAATAGTGATTACTCATCACACATATAATTTGCATTTCTGCATTTCCTTCACTACTAATGATGTTGGAAACCTTTCAGTGTGTATCTGTTTTCTTCAATAATATGAGCATTTATTTTGGTGAAATATCTATGTCTGTGCCCCATTTTCTGACGGGGTTGTTTGATTTTTGCTGTTCAGTTTTCAGAAATCCTGTGTATTTAAATATTTGTCAGATAGGTGTTTTATAAATACTTTCTCCTTATTTGCAGTTTCTTTTCACTTCTGTAAAAAGAACTCTCTCACTTCAAAAACTTTTAATTATTATAAAGTCCAATTTATCAATTTTAAATTTGTTGCATTATGCCTTGGAATCATATCTAAGAAATCTTTCACTCCACCATGATTCCAAAGATTTTGTTTAATATTTTCCTCTAATTTTATAAGATACTTATGTCTGTTACCAATTACATTAATTAATTAAATCAATTAAAACAGCTAAATTGATAAAATAATGTAACTCTTTGTCTGCAGATGCCTATTTGTTCCAGCACCATTTGTTAAAATGACAGTCTTTCC
This sequence comes from Solenodon paradoxus, assembly GCA_004363575.1. Taxonomy (NCBI): domain Eukaryota; kingdom Metazoa; phylum Chordata; class Mammalia; order Eulipotyphla; family Solenodontidae; genus Solenodon; species Solenodon paradoxus. The sequence continues at coordinate 140,346 of RJWH01003038.1, read as the reverse complement.
TTGATTGAACTTCTTTTTTATTTTTGTCATAAATTAGTATATCTGGTGGATCTATTCAGGTCCATTGACCTATGTACCTATCCGTCCACTAATAGCAAGCTATCTTGATTACTGGCATTTTGTAATTAACCTTCAAATCAAGTAGACTTATTTTTTCTCTTTATTCTTCATTATCAAAATGATTTTAGTTATTTGAGCTCCTTTATCTTTCCTTACGAACATTAATATTTCTTATATATTAATTTGGGAGTGCTGATGTATTTGCTATGTCAAATCTTCCAATCCTTGAACATTAAATGTCTTGTGATTTATTTAGCTCTTATTTGTTTTTTTTATCACTGTCACTTTGTCAGCTTATAATACTGCATATTTTTTACTACATCTATTTTTGTGTGTAAGTATTTTAAGTGGTATTGTAATTCTAACTCTTTTGCCCACATGCTTATTTCCAGTAAGAGAAATAAAATAGATTTTCCATGCATATTCTAAATCCTGTAACCTTGCTAAAAATCACATTAGTTCTAGTAGTATTTTGTAGATTTCATGGAATTTTCTATGTAGAAAATTATGCCTTCTACAAATAGAGACAGTTTTATTTTTTCCTTTCCATCTGCATATATTTTTTTATTTTTATTTTTTCAGGAATGAAGAAGAGGCAGGCAGGAAGAGAGAGAAGGAAGAAGCAACTATTTACTTATTTTAGTTGTTTATCTTGGGTCTTGCCTCTGTACCCAGGTCTTGAACCAAGGATCTTGGAAAATATGTGGATTATACCCAGTGAATTAAAACACCAGACCACCAAGGAGCACTTCATCTGTGTATCTTTTATTTCCTCTTCTCGCCTTAGTACACTGGTTAGAACTTCTAACACCGTAGTGAGTAAAAGCAGCAAGTCTTTCTGAATTTAAGGGAGAAAGATGTCATTCACTATTAAGTATAAAGCTAAAGTTAATTTTTTGAGGTTATTTTTCTCATCACATTGAGAAATTTCCCTTCTTTCCTGTTTTATTGTCAGTTCTTGTCTTCAGTGATTATTGAATTTATTCAAATGCCTTTTTTACATCCAAAAAAGTTCATGGATTATGTGATATTTCTTTTTATCTCATGAATATAGTGAATTATACTGCATAATCTTTATATATTTGACAAGGTTTAGATCCTGGGAAATCTTCCTTTGATCATGATACATCTTTGCATTTATGGCCAAATTCTTTTTGCTAATATTTTCTTGAGTCTTTTGCCTCTACATTCATGGAGGATATTGTCTTTTTTTTCTACTTTTGGTATAAGGATAATACTAGTCTTAAAAAATTTAAGTGAGAAGTAATTTCTCTATTTCTTTTCTGAAAGAGTTGGAATAGAATTATGCTAATTCTCTTGTATAGGTATGGTAGGATTTCTCAGTATAACCATCTATAACTGGAGTTTTTTTTTTGAGTTTTATAAACTGCAGATCAATTTATTTAATAGTTGTATGTTAATTACATTTTATTCGGGATGAGTTGTGGTAGTTTGTTTTTTTGAGGAAATTGTCGATTTCATGTAAGTAGCCAAATGTCTGTGTGTAGAACTGTTCTCCATAACCCCTTTTTATCCTTTTGATATTTTCAGTCTCTGTAGTGATACATAGACTTTATCATATCTGAAATTGGCAATCTTTTGTTTTCCCTTTTCTTCTTGTCAATCTTGCTATAAAGATTTTGAATCTTACTAATTTTTTCAAAGAAGCGCTCTTTAATTGGTGTTTCTCTAGTTTTCATTGATCTTTGCTCTTCTATTATTTTCTCCGTCTGCTTGCTTGTTGTTTGTTTTGCATTTACTTTTGTAGTTTCTTGAGGTAGGAGCTTAAAGGACTGATTTGAGATTTTTCTCTCTCTTGTAATATATGCATTTAGTGCCATAGATTTCCTTCCAGTCCTGCTCCTGCTTTAGCTGCAAACCACACATTTTGACATATTTTTTTAATTCAGTTAAATATTAGTTTGATTTTATTTGAAATATTCTCTTAGGTCCATGGATTATTTGTTATAGTTTTTTAGTTTCCAGGTGTTGAGGAATTTATTGCTATCTTTGTTATTAATTTCTACTTATTTTTCATTATAGTTGAAAAACATTCCTTATATTCTTTCAATACTTTTAGCTTTATTATGATTAATATTATGACTCATCGTATGGCCTATTTTAGTGCATTTTCCACTGACACTTGAAAATAATGTATATTATTAGATTGCTATATGGAATGTCTATAAATGTCATTTATTGGTTGATGATGTTGAGTGCTTCTCAATCCTGGCAAGTTTTTATATGGGTGTTTTGTCAGTTGCTGAGAGAGTGGTGTTTAAATCTTCAGGTATAATTGTGTATTTTAGAATTATTTTTAATCTTTAAAGGAAATCTACAAATACGGTAATAAGAGAATAAAATATTTATTTTTAATACTTTTTCTATACACATATAGTGACTACTTACTTTGAATTATAGAAAGCAAAGAGATTTCATAAAACAATTAGTCGTTAGATGAATTTAAATGCTCGTTTGACTGATGACCAATGTGGATACTTGCAGAATACATGAAATAAAATTTCATCCCTTTTACATAACTTATTCCTTCGATTTGACCAAGGGAAACTCTTGTTCCTTTTCTACCACCTTAGCTTACTATTCTTTTTCTATGTAATAAGTAAAGTATGTGTCATTTAACATAGAGTGCAATAAGAAGTATACTAATTAGCCCCCCCAATGCTTTCTGAAAAGAGTACTTCAGATGATGTTATAAGCATTTGAATAAAAACTTGGTATCAAATAAATATGCACATTGGAAAAAACTACTAAACCAATTTTAAATATTCTATGAGTATTGGCAATGAACATCAATAAATAGTTCTAACATAGAACTTCAGGTCGATACATAGGAAATGGAAGTATAGAGACATAAACTAATAACTGCAGAATTGCTATTTAGGAAAGGAAAATACCAGATTACTGAACTCATAAGATAGTTTTTATGCTTATATATTTTCTACAAATTGCATAGTAATTTATAATTTAAGAAGCACCATCAAAATTATTTCACTATCATGCTTTTTAGATTCAAGTTTTCCTTTTAAGCTCCTTTTAATTTTATTAAAGAAGAAACTTAGGCTCTTTGATAGTAGATGAATTGACCTAATTTTTCAAGGCAGGGAAGTGGACTTTTAATTCTAGGTCAAGAACTTAGTCCATTGTGTTAGAGCTGCCTCTATAGTAAGGGCAAACTTTTGCAAATCTGTAGAAACATCAAAACAAGTTAAAGTTAATTTTGTGTCCATACAGTATTAAAATTCTCGCATTCTGCAGATGCTCCATTCTTTGCATAATTTTTTGTGTCCATTTGATTTTGATTCCTCAGTTATCAATTTTATGGCGAGGATAATAGTAATAGAGCACACACTGTGATTATAAATAATCAAATATAATTTTAAAGTATTATGTAAATGTAATTGCTTTTCAGGGGAATTTTTAATATTTGGAGTCATCTGCTTTAGTAAAGGGTTTATATAAGTTTCATTACATAACTTACTCTCTGTAGTGTAAATGTATAATTAAATAGAAAATCTTCCATGGATAAGTGGTTTTGAAACATGACTGAAAGAATTATTTTTCCAAATAAACTCTGTGTTGTCCATTTTGCTAAAGTCAATTAAAATTTAAGATACTTTTAGAAAATTTAATAGACTTTGAAAGCTAAGTGCACCATGTTTCAAGAATGTTGCTTTATTCTCCACATACGGTGGTCAATTACAGATGTATCAAATCAAATCATATTGACAGAACACATTAAAATGCAAAGAAAATCTAAATCCTGATAATAATTTAAAGAGACCTGAGTTTTTCTAAAAATTATTTCAATAGACTAAAGCTCTAACAACTATTATTTTTATAAAGGAAACATTGTGTCTTTTTCTTCCCTTAATTTTTAATTCCAGTAGAAAATTAACAAATTAGCATTAACCTTAAATGATAATTATGTTCTCTTCTTCTGATTTCTTTCTATTATAGCTGAGACCAATTATTATTATTTCATAAATTACTTCTCATCCAGGAGACTAGGTGTTAATATTAATCTTTCTTATCTGATTATCAAATTATTCATTTTTTAGATTTTATATGAACTCTAATTGAAATTGTTCATAAATATTTGAAGAATAGTTGAACTAATAAAAATAAGCTCACTAATTTATGAAAAGTAAATTAGCCTTCGGTGACTAAGAAATACATACGACTAAATACATAGAAAATTCTAGGTACGTGCTATATTGGAACCACTCAACTGAGAGTACAGAAGCTGTCTAAAATAGGTAAGTACTTCAAAAAATTATTCTTCCTAATTATAAAGTAATTTTTAAAATGAGGTTTCAAAACCAATTGTACTTCAAAGTTTCTTCTTTTGATCACATATATTTTTTGACAAAAGTCAAATATTTGTTGATAGTGGATTGGTAATGTCAATTATGGAGTCTCATTTGATCAAGAATAGATAAGAAGCTTTATTATTTGCAAAGAGGCTATTATTAAGGTAAACAGCAAAAAAGAATTTGGGAGGCAAAGCAATTTTAGTTTTTAAATATCTATCTATTTTCCATCAATCAACTGAACTAGTTACCTATCTATTTGTAATGTGTACAAAGGAAAAAAATGACACCTCCATGAGGGAAATACACCAGGATGTTAATAGATGTTGTCTAGAGGTGAGAGGTGGGATTGTAGGGAAGCTGTGCAAATAATCTTAAGGGGACTTACACTCTCTAATTCAAAAAGCATAGTTCAAATATTACATGATCATTAAGCATTACTTTTATAATCAGTCTTATTTTATGAAACACAGTAGGATAGAGGATATTTATTGTACCTTCATGAAAATTAACCTCATTTCTAGTCTGCAATACTGATATCTAAATCATCTCTGCTTCTAATGTTATTAACATCTGGCAATCATCATAATGCTCTTTTATTATTATAATTAATATTAAACAATAAGTTATTTAGAATGCAATGTGTGGTAGTAAGAGGAATCAAAATCATATAGAACTGATATATTTATTGCTTGTTTTCAAAGGTATATCAGGGAGCCCTGAGATAGTGGAAAAGGAAACCTCAAGAAGAGGGTATATTATTCATGACAAGGTAGAATCAAATGTGGTTTTCTCTGAGAGAACTGTGGAAGAGAGAGAGAATTAAGAAGTCTCAGAATGTACTTTCTTCTCAAAGGCAACACACCAGGACTACTTAATTTAATTAGTCAAATAACCCAAAAGAATGACACATTTTCATAAGTCCGTATTAGGTTGGAATGGAAAAATGGTTATTAATGCGATAAGTTGGTGCATTTCTTTACTTAGAAGTTTTCCATCATATAATTTTATGTGGTCCAGAAGACCGTTCTGAGCTCTGGGTTCATAGGTAATGACAGGAATTTGACACTGAAGACTGATGAATGTCCTTCATTTTGGTCCTAGATGTTATGACAGAGTTTTCACTTACCACTTGTGCATGCTTTCTCAAACATTGTAGAGGATTTCCCTGAAAGTCCTGACCCCACATGTCTAACTCTACTCTAGTTTCTGCTCTTGATTCTTTCTCTCCTTTCATGGTAACATGCTCTTTTCCATGTCTCAGGACATTTCAATACTTAATCCAAAGTGTGAGATATACAGAATGTCTCTCTGGTGCTCAGTTGACCAATTCTGCATCTTAGAAATGTTACCTTTCATTCACTTCTCAAAACTCATCAATTAATTAAAAATTAAACTATTTCTAATTAGATGATTAAATTAATGCCTTATTCATTTATCTATCATTATTTATGGCTTGTTACTAATAATTTATTATTAATAATCAATTATAGAATTTTTCCCCAAATTCTATGTCATTATTTCATATGATTATATGATGTTTTATGTGCATTATAAAATAACTAGACAATATGTGCAACTTGAAATGTTTGTTTTACATATAATGACACCATTAGCTAGATTTTCAAGCCACAAAAAAAGATGAAAAACTTTAAGAAAGTTAGAATCGGGGGGTCATGTCACAAAACTCAATTTTCAGAAATCATTGATATTTATAGTATAATTATGGTACGAACACATATGAATGCATACTAAATTTTCATTTATTAAAATATATTTTGCTGTATTGTACATTATTTAATATACAATTTATAAATTAAGACATACAGTGGGTTAACAGGTACATGAAAGATGCTGCATATCACTAGTCATTGGTGAAATGTAAATCAAAACCACATCAAGATATATCTTCTCTGTTAGGATGGACATTATCAAAACACACTCACACACAGATTGCATAGCAACAGTCTGTGAGAATGTGGATTTATTGGAACTCTATATACTGCTGGCAGGATTATTAAATAATGCGTTCACTATAGAAAACAACATGTTAAAATTACAACTGCTATATGATCTAGTAATACCATTTCTGAATATACATCCAAAAGAATTAAAATCAAGATTCTGTATTCTTATTTTCATGATAATATATTTTCATAAGTTTAATAAGAATATGCTTTCCTTATAGCAGGAAATAATTGGCAACATGTTTTAACAAGTCTTAACTAGAATATCATGTATGAGGATGTGCATAGACTCATATATGACTACACAGCTTTAAGGAATTGTTTGACTTTAAGATGTTGATTTATAATGATACATACCTTAAACCTATATAATGTTATGCTGCAACATTCTATCAATAAAATTAAAAAAAAATACTACCTACTACCTTGTTTATAAGTTTCAGGCAGCTTTACCAGTTAAGTAAGGAAGGTTACTTCCTAACAGTCTTAGGAAACTCAGAATGTTTCTGGAACCTCAAGCACGGAATGAAACCAAATCTATAAATACTGTAGGTGAAATCAGATGATGAGCTTGGCTTTTCAGACTGGATAGGTTATTAAAAGTTCAATGTAAGAACCCAGCAAATCATCCCCCTCACCCCCGCCCCCCCAAAAAAGTCCTTATTTTTAATCACTGGTTTTGCTGTATTTATATAATCAGGCCAAGTTTATTGAAACGATTTACATTGCAAATGAATGGTCTTAAATTTGCTATTAGATAAAACCGAGAGAGATTATAGAGAAAAATTCTATTTGTGCATTTGCAGATATTCGATTCTAATATCGTTGGTTGTTTCGAGGCTTTGTTTTCTGCTTGTAAATTGGCCTGGATCTTACACTCTCCAAGCTTTCTCCGGTATCTGACTATGCCTCCCCATACAAATATTTCCAGTTTTTCTCCCATTTTTTCCTAACTTGGAGCTTAGATTGACTTTTCTGAGACAACGCAGGTTGAAGATGGAGAAGCTGGTATAAGCTCAGAGTCACCGTCATGACTATCCGCGGACAAATCTTCATGACTGTTGCTTGCTGTCAGCCTGAACACCTGGTGGCATCAGAGGTGATCAAACTGTGAAACCACAGCTTGTCCTCACCCCCTGTGAAGTGTGTCAGCCCTGACATCTAAAATTGGGATGACTGCCTTTAGATCTCAGGATTGCGCTGGTTTGTGACCGAACCCATCTGGTCTCAGAAATCTGAGAGTGTTCTATGCAATCACTGAGGAACTAAACATAAAACTTGTTGGGATATTTCAAAGGTGAGATGGTAGAGAGCAAACATCTCCCTCTAATATGTCTTTTTAGCAAAAAATTTTATTTCATAGAAGGGTCTCTTAAAGTGGACATTGTCATTTTGAAAGACATTCACGTTTAAAGAAAAAAATTTCTCTTTGTAAGGATGTCTTCCTCACCGAATATTTGCATGTGTAAAGGAAAAATCTCTCTTTGTAAGGGTGTCTCACTCACCTAATATTTTTAATTTATCATTAAAGAAAGCAAAAACCTTAATCTACATACTGGTCCTTCTTTGTTTGCTCTGTCCTTCCTACCTCAAGAAGCTGAGCTTCCTCTCTTCCCAAGCCTGGGGGATCCTTAGACTGCATGAAGGTCTTTAAACTATCAACGAATGCCATGTGGTAAGTAACCTAGTTTAACCGCATTTCTCCTAGATATGCAGGTGATATGCATACTATGATTAAAAGCATTTCTGTTTTTTCTTCTTTAATTAAAAAAAACCTGAAACTGATATTTGCAATCTCAAGTTTATTGAAGCATTATTTTTAATAAGCAATAGGTAGAAGTAACTGAAATATCTATTGAAAGATAAATGGATAAAGAATGTTTTTTATATATGCCTTTATATGCATATTGTATTTATGTACATATAGATAAATATATATTTTACATATGTATAGATGTTATCATATGTATAAATACATATATGTGTATATATACATATATACACATATCTAGGCAAATTATTCCTGAAATGATGACAATTAATAAAGAGTTTATTAGTTAATTGAGTCTAAAGAGTCACAGCTGGTACAGATAGATTGCTCTTTGTAGAGAGCCCACCATATGGTTGTGGGTGAGGTCTTCGTAACAATAGCCTTTGAGTCAGTGGCTCTGGTTTGCCCCCACTTTTTGCAAAAGAGGTCGGTGTTCAGGGACTTGGTTGTGAATATGAAAGCCAGCAAAGGTGTAGTTTAAAATTAATGTTAGAGGACCCTTAGGGACTATTCAGAAAGTTTTCCCTCCTACATTTTATCTAGTAGATGGGATGAAGGGTACCTGCTTATTCAATTAGTTCATTTGTGCATCATCTTTTCACAGCATTAACCAATATTTATTTTAATTTCTACTTTTGATAGCTACTCTCACTGCTGGGTGGAGTGGGGGGGGGGTCCCCATAGTTTTTTTGTATGAATTTTGAGAGCATGATGCTAAGTAAAATTAAAGCCAGATACAGGACAAATGCTTTCACGGACATGAGCTAACTAAACTCAGTTAAATCCATAGAAACAGAAAACATAATCACGGTTACAGAGATTTGAAGATGAAGTAAATGAGGCATTGCTGCTGGTAAATGACTATAAAATTTTCATCAGGCAGGATGAAAGTTCTAGAGATTTCCTGATACAGCATTATGCTTATAGTTAATAACGGGCTATACACTTAAAATCTTGTTAAAAAGGTAGGTCTCACGTGAAATCTCTTTTTTACTAGACTAAAAATATGTGATTCATAGGAATCTAAGTTACATTCATGCAAACTTCATTGTTACTATACGGATTAAAAAAATTCTGCACCAATCAGCTCTCCTGGTTTGTCTGCTGAAGCTTGCCCTAGAAACTACCTGGTGGTGGAGCAGGTGAAATTCTCTGGCCATGAAGCTCATTATGAGATGCAGCAGGACACTGGGACAAGCACGCAGCATCCAGAATCTTTTGGACCTGAATTTGAATCCACCCTCCCTAACAATGTTGCTATTCCTTTTGATTTTCACTACTCTCCTCTTGAAAAGTGAGATTGAGTGTCATACACCTAATAGCGTATGTAGGGGTCACTGAGCAATAATGATAGCAGCGATGGTAGTGGGACAGTCGTAGTAGTCACCGTCATCGCCATAGCAGTAGCAGTGCTGGTGGTGGTAATTCTTATAGGCGATCAGTAAAGGAAACAGTAGCAATAATAGAAGTATTAGTTGAAATAGTGGAAATAGCAATGGCAATAGAATCAGTAACAGTGGTGGTATGGTATTAATACTACTATTCACTAATAGCAATAATAGAAATAGCATTACATAGAATTATTAAGATAGTGTAGAAGCTAAACTTGATCACCCCAACTCTCAGAATTGATCTCTTTTAGATGCTACCTTCTGACAGAAGATTGTCTCACGCTTAGGGCAATGGAAAACTAGCCCAGAGGGGAAAGAAAAGTTCCTCTATTCCTCTTAACCCTTTAGTTCTTCTCTAATCAAAGAAGCCATCCGCCACTCCCTGGCTTCCACCCTTCTCCTAATCAAGAAGTGATCATTATTTCTTTATCTCCTAGATTAAAGGGAAGTTGCTGAATTTCAGAGTAAAGATGAATTATCCCTCTTTACCAAGTGAAGACCCTTTTTTCTCCCTCTCTAACACCTCAGGTCCCCTTCCCAGACCTCAGCTCTGGATATAAATCAGGGTCTGCCCCCAGCTACCTCGGAATTTAAATTTACACCATGCAAATTCTCCATGTAAAAACGATTAAGTCTGGGTTTTACTAACTGCATCTAATGTTAATTTGCTCATACAGCCTGTGAATAAATTCAGAAAACTGGGGAAACTTTTCCTTGAGATCCTCACAATAGCATAGTTACATGTCTGCAAAATATCTCTAAGCTTAAACTTTATTTTCATCATGTGATTCTATAAGCATATATTTGTTTCTGGTGAGTAATAAGATACTTGGTAAATAAAATTCCCATATTAACTATCCACATTTTATTTCTCTTTATAGCCATCTATCATCCAAAAGTTAAGAACTATTTCTAAAGTCTTATTTTAGTTCTAATTAATTTTTTATGACCAGTATTTAATACGAGTAGAGAACTTACTACATTTTAACTATTCTAAAATCTTCTCATGCAATCCCTTTTATTCAGCCTGGATAATTGGTCTCAATACATAAATAAGTAAGTAAGTAAATAAATAAATAAATAAATACTTGAGAGAGAAATAATAGAAATCGGAACATTTTATGGGTCTACTATTCTGAACTCTTGTGTGGTGGTCATTACCATGCGGAGGATTTTAGCCTGAAGAGGAAGGCATATTCTGTGTGGGAATGGACTCTATTCAGGAAAAGTCACATGGATTTGCTGATTAGATGTCTACCTCAGAATAACATGAGGGTAACAATTCTAATAGAGATTAGAACCTTCTTGATTCAAGGTGCTTCTCCTTAAAATTAGTAGAAGGAATTGTTTTACTCAAAAATAAAATAATTAGTAGTAAGAAACTAAACTCACACTTCAAAATGAATTACATATAATTTACTATCTTAAAAAACTCTGTAATTTGCTACAATTAACATATGTAAAGTGAATTAAGGTAAAGGCCAATTTCTTCATTAAAAGTGAATTATTTAAGCTGTCATTAACAAATTCTAATGCTTGACTAATAACCTCCAATACTATTTAAAAAAGAAACAAAGACATCTAAAGAGGATGAAGCTTCCTCTAGCTTCTTTTAGATCTTTTAAGACATTCAGCTACTTAACAGTTTCTCCAACTAGAGTTTGTGCCCAAATTGTCCCACAATTAAAACTGATACATACTTTCTTGGTTTCTGTTGTCTATTAACAAATGTTTATTATAGGGAGTTCTCAGCATTTTTACTTTGAAATAATTTTACTTTAAGCTTCCAGATGTGAAAACTTTCTATTGGCAATCGTGTAAATGTTATCATCTGAAGTTCTCTGTTTTTCTACCAGTTCAGGCAAGGAGCCTGAGCTTGATGTGCTCTGAATTGGAATGCGTTCTGCTGAAGCATTGGGCATGATTTCTATGGGCTTACAGTGTGCAGAGTTTCATAAGAGATCCCAAATTAAAGAAGAAAAAGAAGCTTGTTTCACACAATTTTGCCAGTCTTTATGTCCTTTGATTCATCTCAAATGTCCCTCAATCTCACCATATCAGGTGTGGTTAGAATTAAGTAAATCACTGTCAGGAGTACCACTCACTCTCAACAGTATTTCCCATTCACACTTTCCCTAATTATTTTCCACTGCTTCAATCATTTTAAGAGAATATGTAATTTACCTATTTATTATGTTGTTACTTACCACTAAAACTTACTTTACAGGGTCAGGGATTTTAGCCTATTTTGTTTCTTGATTAATCCTAAAGTTCTGGAACAGTGAGATTGTTCAGTAAATAGTTGCATAAATATAGACCATCTAGAAGAAAATGTTGCCCATAAAGTTCTCTGTTGTTTTGAGAGTGTCTGCTTTCCATATATGAGCTTTAATCAGACACTGCACAGGCAGTACCAGTAGAAATTTTGGAGAATGATCCTCATTGCTAGACACATCAGCACATGAGAATTTTAGAAATATTTTCGAATTCATTTATTGAATAAATATTTTTTGAGCGTTTGCCATGTTTAGCACTCTGGCAACAAGAATAATTAATAATTGTTTTCTTCAAAGAGATCCCAGTAGGGAGGATAAATTATATGCAAACACACAATTACACTGAAATGTTTTCACAAAGTTTTTGAAAAAAATTTCATTTTTTTTTTTTTCTTAGTTTCTGCCATTTCTTGGGTACTGTTCTAGTTGTTAGGGATCCAACAGTGAACGAAAGTATTTCTTCCCTAGTGAGGCTTCCAGTTGAAAACATGACCGTTAAACAAATATATAAGTAAATACATAAATAAATGTGCTGTATGCAATAGTGGTAGATGGCAGGAAATAAAAAATTTAAACCAGCTAAGAGGGATAGGTAGTGCAAGGGGTGGAATGTGGGAGCTATTTTAATTAGAATAGTTAGAGTAAACTTGATAAGATTATCTATGAGTAGAGATTGTAAGGATTCTAGGAGTAGGCCATGTCGCTGTCTGGAGGAAGATGATTTCAGACAAGGAAAACAGTAAGTTCAAAGTCACAGAGACTAGAGAATAACTAATGTGTTGGAGGATCAGCACGAGGATAATGGATGTGTTGAAGGTTGTAGCTTGATAGAGTAAAGGATGGAGAGTGAGGGGAGGTGAGTTGGAGGGCAGTCAGTATTACACCAGCAAGGCCTGGTAGACCAATGAAAGGACTTGGAGGCTTCTTTGAGTGATACATGAAAACATTGGAAGATTTTTGTGTAAGATCGTGTCAAGATCTGATTTATATTTTAAAAAGATCACTCTTGTCACTATGAAAACAGATTAGGGCCAAGGACAGAAACAGAAACTGGTCAACATGAAAATGAATAAACACAAGCAGCCTATGTTAGCTATTTGAATCAATGTGTTAGCCATGAAGCTGGTGACAGATGAGGCCCATATTCTTTATATATATAAATATATTTGTATATGTTCATAAATGTATATGTATATATATATGAGTTGTTGGGATTTGCTGATGAATTAGACATGGAATTTAGGTAAAAGGGTGACTGGAAAGATGGCTTCTCTGTTGTAGGTTTGAAACTCTGGAAGAATGAGGTACCATTTACTAAGGAACAGATATTGAGAAGAGAACTTGAAGTTCTTGAATTTGGTTATGGATATCTTAAATGTAAAGTGACATTAGTAAATAAATAAAAATATGAACTAGAGAATATAAAATCTGAGAGGTGACGACATAGTTATCAATAAGAAGAAGAGCAAGGAAAACCTGAAAGAGAAGTCAACTGAAAAATGTACCAAGTCTAAGAAGGAATTATCTCCAATTCGTGGGGAGGCATCACAGGGAGAGAAGTCAGCATGCACAAAGCCATGGAAGCAATCACGGTATGTGAAGGAGATAGATGAACTAAATTAACTAGATGTTGTGGGGGCTTAAAATTTTAAATTGTAATTAAGGATGAAAGCCTTGGAATATACTCTCTTGTTAATGAAGAATCATTAATAACTTTCAAGAAGCAAAGTGGTGGTTAACATGTGTACCTTATTTGGGTTATTCTAGTAATTGTTGAGGAAGACAAGTCTAAATCTTGCAGCAGAGAGACAAGTAAAAGAAATCTTTCAAGCAAGGAATGATAAATATCTGAGCTAGGACAGAAGAAAGAGAGACAGATAGGAATACACGGAGTCAAAATGTAATAAAAATAAAAAGGGATTGATACAAAAAGGAGTCTCAATAGTATCCTAAAGCTCTGGTATGGCAGATAAGGTGAATGATGTAATGAGTACTCACTATGGCCCAATCTCTTTACATGTGTTTTTCATATAATCCTTATGACTCGATAAAATTGATAGGCACTAAACTGATTCTAAATAAAACAATTAGAAAGTTTGTTTAACTATAGAGTTACACTTTTTATTTTAGCCTTAGCTATAGTGTTTATAGTCAATTGTTTTAAATGTACTTTATATATTTAAAAGCCTTGCTCTTAAACCTGACTTTATGTGTTTCTGAAAACTTGCAGATTTCCCATTAAAAAAAAAAAGACATCTCATAAATTAGAAAATTGTACAAGCCAGTGCTGTACTCACTCCCAAGTCACTTGATAAGAATGTTGTTGAAAGGAAAGTGAAGCTTTCTGGAAGATACAGCAATTATAGGCATCCTGACCTGGATATGCTTCACCACAGACCTTGCCCAATGATCTCAGATCCAGGGAATGAAAGCCTACTCCTGCCTCCATGCTGGCTGGCTTGCACCGAAACTCTCTTCTTTAACAAGAAATGATGTTATGGTGTTTAGACAAACAGTGAGCACTGGGTAAAGGCACCTGCATTTGGTAACAAAGTAAGTATGTTCACTTGATTTTACAGAAAATACAAAATAGATGCGTAAAGAATGCATGCAAATAAACTACTATGACAGAATAGGGAATCAAACACATTTTTTTCTTTAATCTGGAGTCCAAGTTCTTAACCACCAAGACTGGACAATCACAGCTTAAATTCAAAGCATAAGTTGGGCCACACAGTAAAAATCTGAGATACAGGCAGTAATCAAAATGTAATAGATCTTAAGATAACAAAGGAAAAGTAGAACTGAAACAATGTGCTGTAGCTAGAATCCTTACAATCAATATCAAAATATGCACAAAGAAAGGAAAATAATCCATATAAGAGACAAAATGAATCAAAACACAGAAGTGTCAAAAAGAATGAAAGTTCTTGAGGGTCAGCAGAGAAGGGCAGTTTTAGCAGAATGGGAATGATTAATAATGGCAACGAGAGTGTAGTGCATGTCCACTGGATTTGAAATTAGGAGATCATCTATGACTGTTGATTTTATATAAAGTGGTAAAAAAAGAAACCAGAAACAGTGGTCCAAGAAGCCAAAAAGTTTGGGAAATGAACTTGTGTGTATACATTGCACTCTGAAAAGTTGAATGACATAGAAAGAAAATAAATATTAAGCTAGTTATAGGATAATACAGGGCTAAAGATTTTTTCAATCTTTTAATTTTGCTTGAAGAAAAAGACATTGCTGAAGAGATATTGGGAGATTGACCGGAGATGCTGGTGTGGGAGTCAGGATAAAAAGATACAATTGATGGAATAAGATTTTGGAATAGGCATAAAAGGACGTCAAGGTATAGAATAAGATTCAACCTTAAACAGAGTATATTATTCTATAAGCTTGGACAACAAAATGTCCTTTTGAGAGTGATTGTAACAATTTATAGAGAAGTAGATAATGAAATTTAAAGAAATCAAATTATATCCTCATAAAATAGAAGGCAGATCTTATGCTACTAGTGACTAAGCAGAGTGTTAAAGAGGAGGCTTGAAGAAAAGTAGGATGGCTATGTGATGGGGGAGACAGATGCCAAAGTTAAATAAAAGAATTGAAGTGACAGCTAAATGTGACTATCATGAATGTCCAGTGCTGCTGTTGAAGAAATAGTGTAGGAAACTACTAAATACTAAACTTAATTAACCAGTAATATAAATTAATAAAAACAAATTCAAGAGAAAAGTTGAGACACCATTTTTTCTTTTTTCCATTTACCAAAAAAAACCGCACAACTTAACTTAGCAGCTGTAATAGTTTAATAAGCACTAAGTAGAAACAATCCACTTTTTCCCTAAAATTCTCTTACATAAAATTATTTCTTGGAATCCCAAATGTTTAGTATTTGCTTCTTACATTTCACCATCATCCAAATCTTTATCAAGAGCAACCTAACTGAGTATATAAAATATGAGACACAGCAGGCAGAAGAGAAATTGGAATAAGATGTGGCTCTATCTAAAAAATGTCTTCCAAGGTCTACTATAATTTCTTTGAACAAGCATCATATCAAAGTAATGATGACTTTTCTCTGAAATTTCTTTATTTGAGGTTCAGTTTTGCTACAAATTTTATTTTTTGTTTTTTCCAAGTAATGTCCTATAATTATTCTCAATTGAATTAGCAAACTAAAAAGAAACTATTTTGTTTGGTCTTTTAATTGCTCTTTTTTTGCTTGCTTTATTTTTTCTGTGAAAGAGCTTTTTCCAGGTGCCAGATAAACTCAATTTGTGTGATGCTAATGATTTTGTCATTCTGAAGATATTACAGGAAAATGCCTGAGGTTCTTCTTAATCTTCCTCCCATTCCCCTTGGTGAACATTTTAATGTTGCCAATCTTGGGTTTATCTCTTGGATAATACTACTCAGTTTTTTTTCTTTGAATTTGTAATTTATATGATGATTTTTAATCTTTAAGACTGAAAATTTGGCAATCACTAAGTAAATAATATACTAGAAAAATCATCTGTTTAGCTCAATATAGTTTTACAAATTTTAATACGATTAAAATTCTCAATTAAAACTCTTGATAAGTGAACATTATAGGTAATGTTATTAAATGAATTGACATCTATCAGTGATAAATAAAGTAATACCTATGCTTAGATTGTCACTATGCTATTACCTAGGTATTATTTTATTGTATACGTATTATATTTAGCTGCCTTTGGAACATGAGCATGTTACTAAAAATAATTAGACTTGAGGATGTAATTTTAACAAGCAAAAAACCAGACTAAAAGCCAGAACTAAATAAATAGAATATTAAGTTCAAAGTAAAAATGGTGATATTAAAATAGGTTATTTATTTTCCAATTGCTAATGAACCATGATTACATTCGTGTGGCAAACCCAATAAATTGTCTCCCTACTGACTTACAAAGATATTGTTAGTTATTACTTGATCATTTCACTTAATCTAGTACTGACTATTCACTATATAATGGCATATATTTTTAAAAATAATTGACATTTTATGTCAATAACATCTTTTGAATTGTCAAGTTTTGTACAATAGCAACGTTATTATTCTGTTACAATTTTCAAAAATCTATTTTGGAGAAATATTACAAAGACTTTCTAAAGCTCTTAGGATAAAAGTATCATCAAGATTTAATGAGTATTGAGCTATCTTTGGTTGGAACAATCTAGGGCATAGCCAGGCTTTAATTGTGTTAATAACTTATACTCTATAAAGCAATGATGTTTTTTACACAGCAATTTCATGTATATCACCTCATTTTATATCCATGAAAACTGAAAATTAAGCTGGCAGTGTTAATCCTCTTCAGGAGATGAAAAAATGGTCTTAAGAAAAGAAAAGTCACTTGCCCAAAGTAATACAATATGGAACCCAACTCTCTTGAAAAGATTATGCACCAAATAACAGACATCAAATGAGAATTCAGGTCTCCTGACCCCAACTATATTGCATGATCTAAAAGAGTGAATTATGACTCAATAATTACCGAGACTGATATCACTGTATTTGACAATGCGTGCTGAAGTCGGTAGGCAAAATAGTAAGGAAAATACACAAGATCCTACTTTCACAGAATTTACACTAAAAGAGACAGATAGTGATTAAATAATTACATTAGCAAATGCAAATTTAAAACCTAATTCAAGTACGAAGAAGGAAAGGAATAAGATTCTTTGAGAAACGTAAATATCTAGATAACAGATCATCTAAATGATGGTGCAATGGATGGTAGGCAGAGGAAATGTAATCCAAAGGGGAAACAGAATCAAGCAAATGGCCTAGGAAGAAAATAACACGCATGATTTGAGGAACTGAAAGGCCAGTATGGCTAGAGTACAGGAAAAAGAAGAGGAAAGGTTTGAGACAAATCTGAAGAAGTAGGACTCACCCAGATAGGGTCTCTTGGCAATGTCAAAAATTTAGATCTTTACCCTTGTAGTAATAAGAAGTCATTGTGGAAGAAGAAAAGGTGGCAATGAAGGAATGGATGACACTTTGAAAAGGTAATTCTGGCTGCAGTGTAGAGAATAAATATGACAAACTCAAGTACGAATTCTGGAATTTCATTTAACAAGCTAGAACAGGTATCTAGGTAGATAAGATATGATAAAGATCAAAACAGGGATGGCTTTGATGGTAATAAAGAGAAGTGGAAAAGTTTAAGAATTTGCTATTGTTTAGAAACTACTGTTGATAGGACTTGATGATGCATAGACTATTCAAGTGAGATATAAAGAAGTATCAACAGGGAGACTGAAGATTTTCTCTTACCCAATACATAGGTAGTAGATATTAGAGATGATGAGAAGAATACAATTCTTTGAATATGTAATTAGTCAGAAGAAACAAACTAACTGAATAAGTCATAATAAGAGCAATCCTTACAATGTGTATACACTGATCCAAAAATTATTATTCCTTTAGTTCTAACAACAACTATTTAAATTGATTCTATTAACTCCACTATGCAAATAAGAAAATCAAGGCAAAATATTTTTGAAGAACTTGCTCAAGGACACATAATTAATAAGAAATAGAGCTAGAATTTGAAATCAGTCTGCTTCCAGCTCAGGAATCTGAACCATTATACACACCACCTTTGTACAATGACCTCATTTTAAGAGTAATTTATGTCCATGTCAATTCTTGATACTGTCTGCAGAAAACGAGCACAGTTCTCCCAATAAAACAGGGTCTCCTATTCTAAAAGATTGTATTGATGTCAAACGCAAAAGTAGATTTACCTTAGCTCTATTTTACACCTAATGAACCTGCCAAAATAAGCAGCACATATTTAATAGTATAGATAAACTTCTTCCATATTGAATTTATTGTTGTCATTAGTCTACATTAAGTAATTCAATTCAAGTCACTTTGGCTCTCTTAGTTCCTTTGACATGTTCAAAGAAAATCTAAATTACATTGAGCTCGAATATTCAATGACAGTCTCATCTCAGAGTTATAGTTTCAAATTACATTTACTGAGCATCAGATAATATCCGAAGTTCTGCACTGAGTAGAGAAGATCTACTAAATCTAGTTGGGACACATCAGTCAGTGACTTATCTGTGCATCAGTGTAAACATAACAACATACAATAGGCAAAGAGCTCTTTGCTTATTTCCTTTCTGAAAAACTCTTTATGGAGAGCTACAAATAAACCTTACCAATCCAGAATAATAAAAATAAGAAAATGGTACCTTAATTTAGGATTTGAATGCTAAAACTATTTTGGAGAATCTTCCTCTCCTCATTCTCTGATACTCTTAAGCTTTAGTTAAAAAAAAAAAACCTTTCCGTATAAACATGTACTTAACCTCCTGGAACTGGCAATGTCCTATTTCTATCATTACCAAAAATAAATTTTCTAAATATAGGAGAAAAGCTTATATTTAACAAAGAAGCTATATTTGACTAAGGAGCTTTATATACAAAGTTGCTAATTTATCTTTGTAAATAAAAAATTTGGCCATTCATCTGGTAATTTTGCCAAGCAAATTACATTTCAATAAAAAATTCTGATTCCTTTTTAATTATCAACCCTAAATTTTATAAAGCTCTGAAAATTTATTTTGAAAAAATCTATAATAGCTTCCAATGTTTGGTAAACTAGTAGGTGTCAAATGCTTTCAATATAAAAGCACTTTAATATTTAAGTGATTTCAAAACATTGCTTCAGGGAATCATTCAAAATGGTGCATAAGAAGAACCTGAACTCACGGAAGGAGTTCAATGGGCACAACAGATCTCCAACTATGTATGGAATAATTTACAAGAAAAGAGACCTGGAAACTTGACAAAGAGAGATTCCATAGCCTGTTAGATTTATCAGAAAAACTTGAGACATCAGAAAAGAATGGCATGATAGACTCAAAAGTGCTGAAAGGGAAAATTTTTCATATAAGAATTGTTCACCAAAAAGGTTAGCATTCAAACTTGAAGAAGAGATGAAGATATTCCAGATATACAAAAAACCGAAGGAATTCCTTGACATTAAACTGACCTTACAAGAAGTGTCAAGACCTTTTTAAACTGAAAAGAAATGGTACTAACAATAAGAAAACACACTGAAGGAAAAAATGTCACTGATAGACACAATTATCAGTAAAAATGGTAATCTGATCACACAAGCAAGAAGATAAAAAGGTAGAAGTAGTCAAATTAGCTACTGCTACAATAATTAGTAAAGGGGTTCATATATTATAAAAACATAAAATTAGACATCACAAATATGACATGAGAAAAGTGAAAAACTGCAAAGTTTTGGAATGATCTCAAAGTTTAGAAGTTACCAACCTCAAATAAAACACTATACATATTGGATGTTCTAAATGAAACGAGTCAGACAGAGAAAGTCAAATATTATATGATTTTACTTACATGTGGACCCTAAAAAAAATCAAATTCACATAAAACAGATTGGCGGTTGCTAAATGTCAGGGCAGGGAAATGGGTGACGGTAGTTAAAAGGCACAAGCTTCTAATTAGAAGTAAGTCCTAAAACAGTAATATCCAGCAGTCGTTAAATTAAAAATAGTATGATGTATATTTGAAAGTCTCTAAGAGAGCAGAATTTCCAAATTGTTTTCATAAAAAAGAGAAAACAATGTGAGGTAATGAAGGATATTGTGGTGAACACTTGCAATATATACATATATCAAAGCAGTATGTTTTTTCACCTTAAATGAATCAAATGTTATATGTCCATTAAAAGTCATAAAACTGGGAGAAAAAAAAAGGAATTATCAAATGTAGTACTATATATAAGCAGATTTAAAAGCTTTAAAAATGCTAGCACTAAAAGTAAATGTATGAAAGTTATTTCTGTGAATTCTCAGAATATACTATATAACTCGTCAACTTTAAAAATGAAATAATTAAAGCTCAGAAAGAACCAAATATCTTGTGCACACATAGAGGAAGATGCAATAAGAAATCAAAATCCATGCCCTATATGTTTATACAACTATAAATGACAATAAAATATATTATAAAGCGAGTCAAAACAATTCATTACAGAGAGATGTTTTTCCATACTTTAAAAGTTTTTGAAACTTGAACAGCTTTAAAATCAAGATGCACTTTGTTATTAATTTCAAAATAAATTTAGTCAACTTTAGTCAATTAAATTTCCCAGCTCTAATCCAAATTTAGGGGTAACATTAATTTTCAGGTCATTGCCTGTGCAGAAACTTCGCCATCTGTCACCAGTTTATCAACTCAATTGAATTATTTGCACTATAGAATCTCATACAATGCAATTTAAACCCAATTAAAATGTCTTTTAAAAGATAAAATGAAGATGCAGCTCTAAAATGAGAAGCTATTTGGGATCGCAAGGATTGCCCACCTTGCTCCAGGCAAAATAATTAAAGGCACTATACATTTTCAAAACTTTGAACAGACTATAGAAGTTCAAATTGAAAACTTACTTATGCATCTTGAAATGATACTACTTATATATTGACTATCTATCTGCTAAAAGCTGGCTTCAAGGAGAAACTCAGGTGCCAAATACAATTAAAATAAAGCCAGCACACCCTGGTGGAGCAGTGATAGGTCAATCACCTACAATGAAGCAAGTCACATACTCCTGGGTTCAAGATTGGGGTCCTGGACAAATCAACCCGTGTGAGCAAGCAAATGAAAAATAAAGCACTTCTTCCTCTCTTTCTTCCAACCTGCCTGCTTACTCACCTTCAAAAATAATTTGACTTTGTAATCAGAAACTTGAATTTTGACATTTTTATATACCCACAAGATTGTCTTTCATGTGATTGATTTAAAAAACTCAATAACTTGCATAAATGTTCATAACTCAGCAACATTCACTGAATCTGAGAAGCCCAGAGATTAGTGTTTTTTCCTTAAATTTGTGATCTAGGAGAACAGTTTAAATAACAGAGCTAAGATACTGTCTTTTTCTAAGTCTCTTACTTCTCCTTAAGGTTCAGTGCTTTGAGAAGGGTTTTGGTAGATCGTAAAGAACCACAAAATTAAGTACTTTCAAGTGTAATGTAGATACACAAATGAACACAAGGATGGTTTTTGGATGAGAGAAAAGAATGAACACAATGTTCAGACTACATAAAGGAAATTTTATTACTCAGCATATACAACTGTTGTTATGGGTATGCTGGTGCTCTAGAGGATAAGTCCACTGCCTCTGGCTGAACACAGTCCATATACCTACCAAGGACCCAGGGTTAAGACCTGGGGCCATGGGGAACAACCAAGATGGACAAATAAATAAAACAAATAAAGTGCTTTCTCCTTTCTCTTCCTGCCTGCTTATCTACTTGCCTTCACATCTGCCTGCACATTTCTTTTTAAAAAAAACTTGTTAGCTCAAAGATTGGAGTCAGTGATGACACATTTTTTTGTTTGGCTGTTTATTTTTTTTTCTTCAGAATTCCAAAGAATTCAGGAAACATTTTATGATGAATATTCTGATATTTAAATGTTGGCTCAACTGAAAACTAATGGAAAAAACAAACATACACTATTCTATGCCAGCCTTCCTCACCCTCTCAACACGAATACATGCTGGTTAAGTACGGACCTTCTTGTATTTATTACATAAATACATTTATGATTTTCCATTTGTTTCTAGAGTGGAGTGGGATAGAGAATTGTATAGCCACCCATTTAATAAAGGTCATTAAAAAATACTTTTCATCATGAGCAGAAATAAAATTAGGCAGTGTTCCCTTGACTTACCTATTGTTTCCTCTTCTACTCTAGATCCTTCACTCTCTAGACAATGAGGGCGACATCACAGTTCAGAGAAGTCAATGTGACTAAAGGGAGTGGCTTTAGAGAGAGAACTTAGAAGTCAACAGATGAGTCCCTAAAAATTGTTGTCTAAGTCATCATAGGTACACATTTGAGAGGAAAATATCTAAAGATAGATATAAAAACACCTGGAAGGAGCAGACCAATTGTTTTCGAGCTCACAGAAGGATAGGAACTGTTTTTTAAGAGTGTCTCATGACACACACGACATCATGAGGTAGTCCTTAGAAGAACCTTAGCAATGTGATTAAATCAACTCTCCATTAAATTATGCTCAGAACATGTCCTAAGAAATTTTAAACTATACCATACTAGGTCAATTTGCAAAAAAAAAGTGTTGAAAAAACTGGATTTCTTGAACTAGACCTTTTAATGAGATTCCTATTTTTGAATATAGTTGAATATAGTTTCCCAACAACAGTGGTTCCCTTTTCCCCACACTTTCACCAACACTTTGCATCTCTTTTCTTTGTGATAATAGCCATCCTAACAGGTGTGAGGTGACATCTCACTGTGGTTGTGATGTGTATTTCTCTGATGGTTAGTGAGATTCACATAACTATTTTATGTTAACCTCACATTTGTGTATCTTCCTTGGAAAACTGTCTTTTTGGGTTCTTAGTCCATGTATTAATTAGATGAATTGGATTATTTTGCTACTTAGTCGCATGAGATGCTTACTATTTTAGATATTAACTTCTAATTAGATATATGATTCGCAAATACTTTCTTCCATTCTGTAGGTTGTCTTTTTGTTTTGTATATGTATTCCTTTTCTAGTAGAAGTGTTTTTAGTTTTGATAGACCCACTTGTCTATATTGTTTTTGTCCTGTATTTTTGCATCATATCCAAAACCTCATTGTCAAGACCACAGTCAAGGAGTTTACCCTATTTGTTTTCTTCAAGGACACTCATAGTTCCAGGTCGTACATTTAAATCTTTAGTCCATTTTGAGTTTATTTTTTTATGAGTGGTTTAAAATTAGATTACAGTTTCAGTCTTTAACCCGTGGATATCCAGTTTTCCCAGCACCACCTATTGACAATCCTATCCTTCCGTCATCATGTGTTCTTGACATTCTTGTGAAAAATTAGTTGACTGCATATGTATAGGTTTATTCTTCAACTCTTTATTCCATTCCATTGTTCAAAAACAATTTAAGTGTCTGTGAAAAATTGACAGACCGAGAAACAAATGTAAGCTGACATATATGTACCTATACATCTATATGTATATATGCCTACATGTATGTGTGTATGTATCTATATATTTGTATGAATAAACATATATATATGTAAACATAGACACATACATACACAATGTTATTCAGCTATTAAAAAAAGAAAATCCTGGTACTTGTAATGAACTGGGAGGGCATTATTTAAGTGAAATAATCAGACACAGAAAGACATATTTTATGGTATCACTTATAGATGGGATCAAAAAATTTTTTTAAAAGGTTAACCTCATAAAAACAGGGAATAGAATGATGTTTGCCAGGTACTTGGGAAAATGGGGAGGTGATGGTTAAATTATTATAAAATGGATGTTATAAGATCAATTATAAAAGAAGTATATATAAGAATTGCATAAAGAATATATTCAAAGGATACAATGTAGTGTACCGTATGGTGCCTATAGTTAATGGTATAAAATTTTATAGCTGAAATTTTTTGAGAGTAGGTTTTTAGCATTCTCACTGAGGAGAGAGAGAAAAAGAGGGAGGGAGAAAAGAAAGGAGGGAGGGAGAAACTATGAAACCATGTGAGGTATTAGATGTGTTAATTAAATTGATCATGGTCATCATTTCCCAATGTGTATGTGTATCAAAACATCACATTGCCACTACTTGGTGGAGTAGTGGTTATGCCAATTGCCTCTGAAGGATGCAGGTCAAACACCCCTGGTTTCTAGTCTGGGAACTCGGGGTAACAATGAATGTGAACAACTAAATGAAAAATAAAATGCTTCTTTCTCCTCTCCCTGTGTGCTTGTCTGTTATTGCCATCATTCCTGCCTGCACCATTGCTTAAAAAAAAGTCACATCATATGCTTTAAGTATTTGCAGTTTTGGACACACCCTGTGGGGCAGCATTGATGTGCACAGGTGTAAAGCCAAAGGACTGGAGTTAAAGATCTGGAGCTGGGGAGAAAAGATGAGAAAAAAAATTACAATTTTATTTCTCAAAGATTCCTCAATATTATGGAGAAAATAAGTTATTGATGCTATAGTTAAAGATGATAGTCACATAGGCTGTGAATAATCCATATGGTCTCAACGTAAATAACAGTATATATTTCTGGAGTATAATAACCTCAGGGGATAATAAACATTGTGCTATGTGACTCATTTTCCCTTTTCTTTCCTTCCAGGTGCCTATACCAAATTTAAAAGTTAAACATATTGACCTTTTAGGGTATCTCCATTCTAACAGTATCATCTAAGTCTCGTGTTGACATCTTATGCTATTTTCTTCTCTCTCTTTTCCAAACTTTATCTGGTGATATCACATTCCAATCCATCACACAAGAAAACATTTTATTCTCTAATCACTTGTTACTTTGGAATAAAGCTAACCCATAATTGAAATCAGGACTTTCACTGTATTTACTGCTTAAGTCATCATGTACTGTATATCTCTTATAAGTAGATACAGTAAAGTGTTGCATGTTAGTGCTGCTAATGTTCAAATAATATGTAATACAACCAAATTCACTTTACCTCCCTAAATAATGGACTTAGTGTCAATCTGTGAAAAAAAGTTTTCAATTATCCACTCCCTTCTGCTACAAAGCAACATGATGTAAGTAAAGGATGCAACTTGAGAAGGCAAAAATGATTTCAAACAATGATCAGCTCTAATATCCAGTCCACAGAATGTCAGAAAACTTTTCAGAACTCTGACAGTCTTCAACTATTAAAGTGATGTTGGTAAAATCATGTTTTATACCCCAGCACTTCAAATTATGCTGTTAAAATTTTATGCATGATGTGCTTCATTGTTCAAGCCTACAAAAGGGTAGAAATAATGATAGATTTTTCCAAGCAGGACAAAGCCTAGTGCTGTAATTATTGGTGAAAAAAATGTCATTTAATACCCTTTAGAATGGAGAACAAAATTTGTTAGCTAATTTTCACTCTGTGTATATTGACTTTATAAGGATTTCTAAGTAAATTATAATTTTTATTTCTATAATTGCATAAGTCAATATTAAGATATTGCAATGATATATGAAATAGAGATACATTTTCAGCAAATTAGGATTGCTACAAACAATAATAGTCCTATGTAGATATACAGATTGATTTCAAAAACTATGCTAATAATGTTCTCCATCATCCTGTATTATTTGAGTATAAGCTCTCTATTATAGGGTATATAGTATAAAATATAGTATATATTATATATATATGTATATATGTATGTATATGTATAACATATGTATATATGTGTATATAGTATATATAGTATAAAATATAGTATATGTTGCATATAATATATTATTACAGATCCTATATTATGGGGTATAATTATATGAACAATAAAGTTATTATTTTAAATATATAGATATTTATATTTTCAGGCTCTAGTGGCCCTAGGATTGTTATTGCTGGATAATGACGAACTCTGTTTTCTGAATTGGTCTACTCAGCTGTTTATTTAAGTTGATTGCTTTTGCTGTATGAATGGAAGGAATAACAAAAGCCAACATGGCAAGATTTTGCTAAAAATACATTTTAAAAAATTTTATTTTCTCAGAGCTTTTAGTTGTATGTAATTTAAAACATTTTTAATATCAGTAATACTTGATTGCTCCAGAAAGTTTAAAAAAGGTATTGGAAATGGTGAGAACTGTAAAGAAAAAAAAACATTTTAAACTTCAGGAAAAAAAAATACTTTGAGCATTTTTCTGTAATTTAGCCCTACACACACACACACACACACACACACACACACACACACACACACACACACACACACATCATAGAGGATTCCTGAGTCCACAAATGCATTGTGTCCAACACTGGGAAGAAACGACTCAGACAGTGTCTCCGAGGTAAGGAAATGAGTGGCTCTGGGGGTTGGTGGGTATAGATGAAATGTACTTGACTTACAGAATATTTTAACATCTGGAACGGCTAGTGTACCTCCTGCTACTTGCTGCTTTCCTCTGGTGACTGGATAAAATGATTAAATATAACATGACAGTTCTCTCCTCATTGATTTCTAAATTCCTGAAATTCCAAGCAGACTTCAAGCGTTTTTCATAAAACTTAAAAGAGTAATTGAAAGAGGTAGATGAAAATTTAAATGTCCAAGAATTAAGGACATTCTGGAAGAAGAGGAAAGAAGAATGAGATACAGATACTTGTACAACTGGGCATCAAGATGATTAGTACGATGTATTGATAAATGTCATGTAGTATTTCACAGAAATAGATAAAGATTAATGGAACAATCAGTGTTCAGTGACAGCCCTACATTTGTATGAAAACTTTATTTATAACAGAATTGCCACCATAGATCAGTGTAGATAAGTTCTTTTAATAAAAACCTTCTAGGTGGACCCTGTTGGCTTAGGGGTTAAGTCTGTGTCTTCTGTAGTCCATACACAGCCTAAGAACCTGGGTTTGGAATTCAGGGGAGCATGCATTAGGGTAGGGGTGGGGGCTGGAGCAACAAGATGAGCAACTAAATTAAGAAATAAATGTTTCTTCCTCCACTCTCTCCTGCCTGCCCACTTACTGGACTTCATTTCTACTTCCTTCCTCTTAAAAAACATAAACAGATAATAGCTTTCTTTATTAAACAAACAAAAAAAAAAAGTTCCTTACTTCGCGTCATACATAAATCAATTTGTATAGCTATCAAAATGCTATCAACATAATTTACAGAAATAGAGAGTAAAGTAGCAAGTATATGTGATATATCTCTCTATACATAGATAGATAGATAGACAGACAGAAAGATAGATAGATCACATATGTACACACAATAAGAATTGAAAATATGCATGAAAATTCAAAATAGAAGATGCCTCTGTAGGACTTGGGGAATTGGAAAATATAGGTAGAGAGTAATACTGCACAGATTATTTCAACTGTGTGTATATAGTTTTATTTTTAAGCTAAGAACATGATTTCCAGATACATACTATATTATTCCTTATAGTCTATGTATTTAAGGTTTTCTAATTATAATTGAACTATGCTAATGCACAGAACTGAGGTATAGACCTAAGAGTGACATGAGAAACTCTCTTGTGAGGAATATTTAGGAGATCAACTCATTACAACTTGGCGATTAACTTAAGAAGCAAAGAAGAGATTTCTGGTTTGGGATCTCAAGTTGATAATTTCACTGCCCATTATAGGATATGTCTGGAAAAGATTATTAAGTAGCCCAGTCCTTGACATCTCATTGTGCATTTAATTACCTGATTGTGGTTACTGAGTCATGTTTCACGTTCATGCACTTGAGCAAGAGAAACTTGTTTCTGTTAAGTTTATTTATAGTCTCTAGCTGACATAATATTTATATTATACAAAGCAGAATCTTTCCTTCATTTTATAATAGAGAACAAAAAATCAAATGCACATAATGTTGGCTTGGGCTATTACAGGGTTAAAGAAATAATCACTGTGACGCTGCTATGGGTTGGGCACCAATCTCAAACAGCTGCAGTGGAATTCTGGTTATTACACATGTTGCCTCAAACCCATATTCCAACAATGAGAAGATCATTGCTCAGATTATCTTTAAAAGTTTCTACTCTGCAGGAAGGTGGACAGATAAGCCATTCTAGACGGATGCTATTGTAACGCTGGCCTTCTTCTCCAAGTCCTCTATGTTCCAGTTCTATATTGTTTTGCAACGGAAGGATATTTTTTTCAAACTAGATTGTCAACTAAATTAAAGTTATTTTCCTTGTATGCACAATTTAGTCTTCATATAGAGAATTGTTATTGAGTTAACATAATTTGATTGATACAGTCTGAGAAATAATACAATTCATTCTTTTTTAATGAATAACAATCTTTAGAAGTTGAATAAATGAAATTAGGTTGAACAAAGCATTTGATTATAGTTGGTAATCATGTAGCAGCAGGGGACTAGTCAAGATAATAATGAGGAAGGAAGAAATAATGTTTCTCTATGTTTAGCATCAACTCAAATCTTGTGGATTCTTAGTTTCAGACCAAATTTAAATAGAGCTTGTTTACTTTTGGGCAGACATAGCTTCCTGTTTCTCCAGAACAAAAATAAACTTTGCATAGCTCTAAATTGTCTCATGGGGCATTGGGGGACTTTCTTCTGCTCTTATGAAACATTTTGATGGGTTAAGAAAGTCAGAATTATAAAAATAAAGATTAGCATTTGTATGCATCAATAGGAACTTTATTAGACTTGCAAAATTTATGCAAAATTTACCTGATCTCAAAAACTGATAAAAAGTTTTTGAAATGGATATTAAGAATACACATTTTACATGTATAAACATATTTGATTTCTAACTTTTAATATATTTTTATAAGTACTCAGCAATAATAACTGTACCCTTTTCTAGAAATAGACCATAGCTTCATGATGAAAGATACCTATCTTAATTATCAATCTCTTTCACAGCTTAGCACCAAACTGGTGTTACAAAAATCATTGATTCTCACTATTGTGAAGATATTGGTTTATTTTTATCAGTAACAATATAGCATTTATTTTTAATATTTAAGTACTTTTTGAACAAATGATGCTGGGAGAGCTTGATGTTCTCATACAAAAAATGATGATGCATCTAGAACTTGCAATAAGTCTAAAAATTAACTCAAAATGTATTCAAAGAACTAAAAGTAAGAGCTAAAGTTCTGAAGTCCCTAGAAGAAGACATCTCCATGATTGTTTATTAGGTAATAGTCTCTTCTATATTATGCAAAAAGTTCAATAAACTAAAAAAAATGGATAAAGTGAACTTTATCAATAGTAAAAACTTTCATCTTGAAAGAAAGTGAAAGTTAACACGGAATTACTATACACTTAAAGTGGCAAATTACATGGTATATGCATTACATCCTAATAAAAATTCTAAAAATATGAAATATGAATATTTGGAAGAAATACAGAAGAACACTATACAATATTAATTAAAGGCATAAGTTATAAACAAATGAAAGATATACTATGTCCATTGATTAGAAGACTAAATATTGTTAATTTGTCCAACATTCTTTATTAATTGATCTATGGATTCAATGAGATCCCAAGTAAAACTTAAAGAGATTTTCTGTTTGTTTTGTAGCAATTGGCAAGTTCATTCAGAAATTCAAAGGATTAAGAATGCCATAAACTTCTGAAAAGAAGAATAAAATTGGAAAACATACATGACATGACTTTAAGACTCATTTTAAAACTACAATAATTAAAAAATATCACATTCATAAAAGAGAGAAAACTTTTTTCTCAACAGAATAAAGTCCAAAAGTAGACTCATTTATTTATATTCACTTTTTTTTAAAAGTGTGTAAAGAAAATTTGTTGGAGAAAATAGTCTTTTCATCATAGTATTGGAAACTTGGATAGCAGTATGAAAAAAATTGAACTTTGAATCATACCTAGAACACTATATGAATATTAACTGAAAATAGATAATTATCCTAAACAGGGCATCTAAAATCATCTAATATTAGAATTATTGGACATGACATCAAAATTCTGACTCATAAAAGAAAATAGGGTGAATGAATTCCATTAAAATTACTTCTGCTCTTTGAAATCACATAGTTGATAAATACATTTATGTAACAGACAAAGAAAGCTCAAAATACAATAAATGATTTCAAAGTGAACAAAACATTCTTCACCAAGAGAGCATATAAATAAAGGCAACAAAGCAATTGAAAAGATGCTCAACATCATTAATCATAGGGAAATGCAAATCAAACCCCAATTAGATAGCACCATTATTAATGCTATAGTTTTTGTGATTCTGTTTTGGGTTACATCAATATAGCATTAAACATCTCCAATTGTAAATAATTATTTTCAAGATAATCAGTGGTAGATGTATCCAGAAGAGGGGAATGGGTCAGACACAAGAGATGGTACAATCCATTATTGGCACAATCTGAAGTAAATGTCAAGTGATGTAAAAACAAACTTAAAATGTCTAAAATTAAAAATACTATCATTTGTTGATGATGATGGAAAGTAACGAATCCTGATTAATTGATGGTGTACCATATAGTACAACAATGATTTTCTAGATGGAAGAATAAAAGAAAAAATGGTTGTATATAATTTAGAAAGGACTTATTCAATAATATTCAGTCTCTTTATTTATAAGAATGCATAAACAAATGGTGGTAAATTTATCTAAAGAAGCTCCATACATTACAATAAACATATAAATAGATTACTGCTTTATACAATGACTTGTTTGAATCTCTCAGATAAATGAGTGCACAAAATGACATAAAAGAATAAGTACTTAATGATTCCATTGGTATGGAGCTGAAATATCAAGAAAACTCATTGGGATCATAGAAATAGAATGGTAACCTTTGAAGTTGATTATTGAAATGGACTAGTCACAAAAAATGTTCTCAACTCATGGGAAGGTTTTAACAATAATTATCACAGTTCTAAATTAATGTCACGCAACTGAAAGACCCAAAGCTTTTCTAAGTACACTTTTAAAGATCTAAGAAGAGGTAGAAAATAGCAACATTTGCAAAATGAACAGATCCCGATTATTAGACAACAAACAATGAGAGTTAGAAAAAAATGTATGGCAACTCTAATTTTATGATACTGGATTGATAAAAATCAATCTGTGGTTGATCAAAGCTTTATTTAATGAAATACTATAATCATGGCTGCATCAAAATTACTGTTTTAATTCCCTAACACCTGTCCCTTTAGTTGAAATAACCAAGGATTACTGCTAATAAGAGTACTAGATATTTGTAAAGAAACAACTAATATATTGATATCAGACTTGCTCTACTATTAACAGAAATTTAGGGTAAATCTAATTGGAAACATCTATAATCTAAATCTTAGTCCAAGATAAATTGGAATGATATGGAATTGAAACAAAGATATAAAATATAATCTGTCAATCCTTATAAATTATGACATCTACCAATGCATCTTGAAAGAAATTGTTCATGGTACACGCCAAAAAATTAACTGATGTGTAATGTTAGTAATTCAATGGGAAGAAAGTTTTAAGAAAACTGGTTAATAAACCATGTAAACTAGAGTTAAGTCTGTCAAGATACTTAAGAATATTGTTACAAATTCAAGCAAGGTCTAAAATTATCATTAACTACAACAGCTTTAGGGTAATATCTGTTAAAATAAGTATTACTTTACAAATAGTATAATATAATTAAATAGATTGTGTATACAGATATGTGAATACTTATTGTGAGTACATACATGTGTATGTGTGTGCTACTGTCAGGAAGAAAGAAAAGATGTTTTTCAAAGGATGAAGAAGTTAGGGAGCATCAATATTATTAACGTAAATAGAATACTAACATACTTGACTGTGAAAATTCAGTAAGCATATTCAAAAAGTGACATAAAAATATGGGAAATGTTTCACTTTAAGAAGGATTTTGTTTGAAAAGAAATTATAAAGCAAGCCATGGGTCCTTTTTTTTCATATGAGGTATAATTACAGGACTTCATCATCCAGAAAATTAAGGTGGACATTAATGGTTCAATTCAGAATACATTTGACAATGTGTTTCTTCTCTTCATGAATTACATCTTCTCTATGTTTCCTGGAACCCAAAATGTATAAAACTAAGAGATTTCTCATATTTACTGAAAGCCTTATCTTTAACATTTTGAAACATAAATATATGGACTTTAAATTCATGTCACATTTTTTAAATAAGTTTTTATAATTCATAAAGTCATAAAACATGGATAAAGTAAGATAAAAATGCAAATCCATAAATTACACATTTATTCTTATACTTTATAATAAATTAATCAGAAATTTAGAATTTTCCCTTTTTCTAACTATTCAGGTTATTGGTTCCTATTTTGGCTAAATATAGTTTCTAAAGTTGATGAAGCATTTTATTTTGCTGATTCCCTCTAAACTGAGAAATTAAATCTCTATGTGCCTCTGTTACATTACTGGCCATAGGGTTACTATCATGGACTATTAGCCTTCCTTTCGGGTACAGCCATAAACCTGTATGAGATACAAGGTAATCATTATCACTGTTATTGAACAATGGGCAGCAAAAGACTGAATTCCTTAGAGAAAGGAAATGCAAAGTGATTAATTTGGTAATCACCCTGTTGACACAGAGACAATTTCCTAATGATTACAAAGGAAGTTAGAGATCAAGCAAAGGACGATGAGCTTATGAGCTGAAGAGGTATATATCAAAGTTGGGAGCTGCTACGTTAACTGAAATATTTGGAATAGAACACCACAGGAAAATGGAACAGCTTATCAGTAGGCAAATAAGCCAAAATAAAACGGAGTTTACCCAGAGATGCTAACAATCTAAAATTAACAGAAATTACTACATAAGAGAATAAAAGATAAAAATCATTTTATCATCTCAGGAGATGCAGAAAAACCTATGTTTAAACATTAGCACCTATTCATGATAAAAACCCCCTAGGGAATTAGAAATAAAGGACAACTTTTGCAAATTGATAACAAGTATTTAGCAAAAAAAGTACATGATCCATAGCGGTGAATTATTGAATGCCTTCTTGCTCAGATAGGTAACAAGGTATGCCTTCTCAGTATAATAAAAAAAAAAAATTTTTAATAAAAATAATAAAAAGTCAGGTCAAAAATAACAAAGCAAACAAAAATGGTGTTTTTACAACTTTTTATTAGCTCCAAACTGGAAACAACCCAAATGGCTATCATTAAGAAAATAGATAAAAAATGGTGGTATAGTCATAATGTGACATACCATTCATAACTAAAACAGAGTTAGCTACACATAACAACATGAATGGATCTCAAAAATATTAAGCTAAGTGAAAGAAACTGAATACAAAAATCTATTTTTGCGTGATTTTCTTTAGATGACATTCTGAAACAGTTAACGCTAATCTATAGAGACAGAAAGTAATTCAACGGTTGCCTAGTGACAAGGATGAGGGGGAGATTGATTGTCAAGTTGCCAGTGGGAATTTTCCTGTGTGATGGAAATGTTGTAATCTTGATTCAGGTAGTGATTACGTCTAGTAGTACATTTGTCAAAGCTAACCCAACTTTACATGAGAAATGTATGTCTTATACTGTAAATAAATTATGCTTAGAAAATATTAGCTAGGAAAAAAAAGAAATGTAAAATTTGTGCCTCTTGCAATTTTCTGAACTCAACTATAAATACTAGGTTTGTTTCACCTAGACACAGTTATCATCATGGGAAACAGAAGCAACAATACTTTATTACTTAATAGTTCCTGGGAAGATCTTTGTATCAGGCAGAAGTAGGTGAAGTTAAATTCTACATGTCATTATTGGGTGTCTAATCTACCTGGAACCAGGCAGGAAATACAGGATGTAATGATGCACAAAGCACTGCATCATCTAACCTTACTAAGCTGAACCTTCCACAAATGCAAACTAGAAATATTAATGTTATTTGACAATGATTGAGCATAGATGTAAGTAATGTACATGAATGATTGGTCCTAGGAAATACATATTTAATACATTGAAGTTGACATTTTTTAAAAAGAAATAAAAAGGAAGTGCATAAGGCTAAAGAAAAATAAAATTTTATTTTACATATTAAAATAGTGTGGAAACATTGATATAAAATGTATAAGAAGAAACAGACATAAATAGATGGGTATACTCTTTAAAAAAAATTGCAGCATTATTTTAAAATACTACAGCATTATAAGCATAAGTTTATTCCAAGAGTACAGGAAGAGTTCAACACGAGAAAATCCATTAATGCTTTTCTTGACATTAATAATTTAAAGCAGTAAACCACTTATGATCATCTCTAAGGATTCTAAAAGAAAAGCAAATGATAAAATTCAGCATCAGTCTTGATTTTTAGTAAATTAGAAATGAAGCATTATTTTACAACCAATAATTTTGGTTGATATAATTTTATCTAGAATATCTGAGATAATCACCTGAAAAATATGCCAAAATACAGACTAATTCATTACAAAAGCCCTCATGTCATTTTCATCATTAGTAATAATTTCTGACATCCATTACTTAGCAGAAAAGAATATTTTAAAGGACCCAAATATGAATGATCTAAGAAAAAAAAATAACAAAATGTATACGGGATCTATATGAAGAAAACTGAAAAACATGGTTTAGACATTTAAAAGAAATGAAAAAAAGAGAAAAATGTTTTATATTTTCCAAATTAATGATTCTCCCTATAGCCCTCATTATTTATTATGTATTGCATACTAACTTCTAACTTTGCTTCTCCTTTCAAAATTGTTTTCGTTCCTTTGTAGGTAACATCTATGTGGTTTTCAAAACTAAGCACTAATTTTTCCCCTTCCCAAACTTTTCATTAGTCTCATTAATTTTAACCTGCAGTTTTTCACAGCTCTTTCCCCAAAAATCTTAATTTACTATTGATATTGTTTGTTAACAACCATTGTACATGTCTAATTCTCTCTATTAACCAAGGTCATTAACTTAGTCTAGGGAACAGAAGGCACAGCTAGTCAATATATTTTTGGCTGATTAACTATTAAGCATCTAAATCCATATAAAAGTTCTCTGGATTATTGCTAGTAGGCATAGTTTCTTTTCATTTCAGTTAATTACTGGAAATATTTGAATTATAAAACAGATCGTATTATGTACAGCTAAATGAAAATATTTAAATACACATATTTATAATTAACTGTGTCCATTTCTTAAAAAGAATTGCTGAGTGATCACCAGATCCAAAATGCAGCCATCTAACCTAAATATAAAACACAAACATGCACACAAATTCATGCCTCAGTTTCTCCTGTAATGATGTCAACAAGAGCCTTTGATTTGGTTTCTCTTCACATAACCTCTAATTATCTTCCCAGGTTTACATGTCATATTCTGTAGTTGCTGACTTCTGGGAATGCTATGCTCTCACCCTTGACCCATGTCTGAGTGCACCTGAAGCTACAGTAGACAATTTTGTACATACTGGAAACTTCCCAACTCAGTGTCTCTGCTTCTCTACCTGATAGTTTTCTCTGACACCAGGAAAGGTTGGTGCATCTGAGGGCTCATAGTTGAAGAACCTGTTGATGAGTTTAAATCTATGTCCCAGCCCTTTACCATCTTCAAATGACGTGTTCCACGTGGTTTCCGAACATTTACCTGTACATCACTACTCTTTATAATGACTCCGCTCCTTCATCATTTTCCAGTCCTTCACATGTACCTCCTGAAATTATCATCTTAATAAACAAAATGATGCTCCAAAGTCCTGAACTCAGTTCTGCTTTGGGAAGACCCCAAAACAAGGTTTGGTTTTTAAGGGAGAATATAGAGAATCTTTTTTTTTTCTCCTTCCTTTTGTCTCTGTCACATTTTAGCAAGTTTATGAATGTCTTGCCTTATTGACCCTCTAAATGCCTTTTGCCTCTTCTTCAATATTTTTCCCTCTATCCACACTATCTTGTTCCACATTTATATAAAAACATGTAAGAATGAATCTTAAATTTATGCAAGTGAACAAAAACAAAAACAAAAATGGTAGAATAGAAAGATACAAGGCAAAGTTTTTCTATTCTTTCCCTTAGTTTTTCAATATTATCACCTAAAAGACATCCTTGAATAATTTGAGTTTAGTTTTTATAAGCCTAATTGGAATGTGTTACATTAAATCCATTGAAAACAGGAGTTAAAGCTAGAACAGTACACTCTGTTAAGCAACTTCCCACCCACATATTGATGATAACACTTTAAGAAACTAAATTTGGTTTATATCAGTGAAGAGAAAAAGCCTAAAGTCCTTACATTCATGTGTGTGTGTGTGTGTGTGTGTGTGTGTGTGTGTGTGTACATTTATACAAAAATGTCAAAGACTCTATGTCCAAGAATCAGACTATTACTTTGAGGTATCTTATTTAACTAGGAATTTTTACAGATAATCTATACTCTCAGAAGAGTTCATACAAAGAATATTAAATCTATGACAGTAAGTTTTGCATGTGGTTAAAACACACATTTCTGAATGAAGTTAAAAAAAAAAACTATCGATTTACTTTTCAATAGAACGCAAAACAAACATTCCTGTCTGTGTTCTCAAAGGTTCTTTGACAGCTTCTTGAACTTTTCATATCTTTTCCTTTTGCCCAGGCAATTAATATTGACAATGCACCAATAGGCTTTTTACTATTACAAATACTTCCACTTTCTAGCAGAACTCAATGTACCTACTGTTTCTTAGAATTAAATTTGCCTCTATACTTATGAGTAGTAACAAGCTATTATTTCTAAAGTTTGCAGTGTTCCTTTAATTAGGTTTTGGAATTTCTCTTTGACATTCAAAAGTATCACAGAGTAAGCTCAGAGTTTTTGTATCTTCTCTTAAATGGTCATCTACTTTGAAACGTCCTACTTAAATTGAATATTAGGAGGACTAGAATAAGCCAAACTGAAAAAACTGAGAGCCACTGAACTAATTGTTTTGGGAAAAACAGAAACTACTCTTCTATTTTAGTAAACTCTTTAAGTTCTGTGAACTATAAAATTTCACTAAAATTTTGGTGAATCACTTTGCAGTTTTAGTAAAGATTTTCTTTCCACTTTTCTTCATCTGAATCATAATATCTGAATGTTTAGCTTCATAGACATCTGAAAAATGACCAATAAAATGTCACCAAAATTTCAGAAAGCTTTTTTTATCCTTAGTAACAATTTTTTTCTATTAAGTCCTAACAAAATAGCACTGAAATATGAGAAGCTGGCAAGTCAACCACCATTATAAAGAGAACTACACTGAAGTAAGGAGGATTGTCTGTACTTCTATAGAGAATTACATAATATTTTTCATGGGTTTGGGCATCCTAAAGAATAAGGACTTAAGAAATAGGCAAGCTAAAAGAAGGATAACATCCCATTATTTGTTACAATATGGAAGGAACTAACAGGCATTATGCTAAGCAAAATAATTCGGAAGGACAAATAGCAAATGATCTCACTCATAAGTGGGATATAAAGAAACAAAGTCAAGGAACAGACAAAACAAAAACTAACCCTAGGACCCTGACAATAGAACCGAGGTTACCAGTGGGGAAGGGTTGGGGGACAGGAGCAAGGGTTGGTGGGTCCAAAGATCAGTGGTGAAGGACTTTTGGTAATTTGGTGATTGGTAGGGTGTGCTGTCATATATCTGAGGAATGGAAAACCTGTACAGATGGTCTTATATTATTTTATAAATGACAGTGAACTCAATAAATATAAAATCAAAAAGAAAAGAAATAGGCAAGTAAATAACAAGCTACTTAACCTAGGTCTTAGTGGCTTTAAAGGAAAACCATAAAAGGAAACCAACCTCATTCACAAAAGTAGGAGAACCCACAGACATGTGACAGTCAAAGCCAAAGTGATAGGGGAATGATTATTTGAAAAGCAGTGATTTATCAGATCTTGAGTTTGGTCTAGTTAATTTCATCATCTGTGAATTGGACTCAGGCAGCTAGATTTTTCAAATTCTAGAGAGGGTTCAAATGCACAGTTAGCATAAGGATGTCTCTAGCTTCTGATAAAGAATGTACATTGTCATTAAATGACACATCCCATAACTCCTCTGGGGGGGTTCCTTCATAACATTTCCAAGAGCCTGATAGAATGGTAGGGAGCTGAATGAAATGCTAGGAAACAAAAATAGTGTCAGATTTCAATAAACTTTTGTGCAATTGATTGACTTGAAATATCAATCCAGAATTACCTTGGATATAACATATTTACAGAGTCTGGGTGATCTAACTGCAAAATGTGAAAGATGAATAAATAAACTCTAAAGCAACATAAAACTTTAAGCTATAATATATATGGATATATGACATACATATAATATGTTTATGTTGTAAATATGTTATATATATACATATATGTCATATGTACATATTAAGGAAAGGTACTGGAAGGCAGGAAGAGAGACGAGGAAGAAGTACTTTACTTATTTTATTCATTTTGTTCATCAGTGCTGTCTCCCCAGCCCCAGGTCTTGATCTCGGGACTTCAGATGTATGAGGCCTGTACTGTGTTTAACCTGCTAGGCCACCAGGGGGTGCCTCTCTGTACGCTGTTAATGTGAATATCGTTTTATTTTTTAAACCTGCTATAAATTAGTGTTATTGCAACTCAATTCTGCTGTTTCATTATGTTATTTCAAATACAATTTAACCCTTTATTCTCATTTAGGATAGATTTTTGTTGTTAGTGATTCATTGTACTCACATTTCAAATTATTATGGTGCCTCTCTATTCAGAGTCAATGACAGGGACAGTATATAATTTATTTTCCAAATTATGGCATTATTAAAATTTACATCAGAACCACAGCTGTAAACTCAACCTTTGCGAGACAACTAGGACATGCAGTTGACTAATCAGTGATTTTAAACAAATGCCTAAATCCCTGTGAAGAATATAAACTGTAGTGCTTTCTTTTAACAAGCAGAGACTCTCCCTTCATTCAAACACATATTTCTCAGCATTTTCTCTTTTAGTACTATTAACTGTATTTCAAAGTCTGCATTAAATAAAAACAAAAGTGAATTAAGTTAGACACAAATTATCCAGGTAACATTAACTCCTTTGTATATTTTGTTAGGCATTTTTCTACTAACAGTGACCAGAAAGGATACCTATGGGAGGCTTCTCTACCTTCAATGGAGGAAGACGGTCTCCCTCTGAGACCAGACTTACACAGGTTTTTGCCAAGCAGTTTCAGCAAAGAAATATGCTGAATTCACAATTTCAATTTGAAGAAAACTTGTGACAAAATAGCTGCCAGTTCTTACTAAAATTTTATAGACCACCACAGCCATTTTTCTCTGAAATTGAGTTTCTTCAGTTGAGAAAAGCTTGGCACGTTTAAGGTTGTTTTTATTTACAGATATTGAGCATAAAGAATCCATATCAGACACAGACATACATTTCCCCTAGGCTTCTACTGTGGCGTTGGCAACTGCTATAGAGTGAAGAATACATATTCTTGGGCAGTCTAAACAGCCTGTCAGGACTTTCACAGTTTTTCAAAATGACGTCCTAGAACCAGATGCTGAGTCTGCATTCGCTATGAATCTCCATTTGGTTACAAAACAAATCATAACATCTATATTTTCCAAAAGATGGAGGATTTCATGTTTGTCTGATAATATGCAGACAAAATCCTTCAGGACTGGGAAAACGTTGAAGAGTTGAAGGACATGCTCAGGGGCCCAGATAGAGAAACGTCCCCACCAACCATGTCTACCTTGCCTCTGAAGGCAGGCCCACTTATGTTCATCTGTCTGTGGACCCAAAGTAGCCCTCCGATCCCATTCCAAACCTGCTCAGCAGCTGTCAGGGGCAGTTCTACCCACCTAGCAACCTGACAGGAGACATGCTCCTCCCTTCAGACTTCAGTCCCAGTCATGGACCCTGAGGCATCCCTGTGACTTGCTGGTAATCCTCCTTAGTTGTGATCAGGGACAAATTCTTTCTACAGAAGGACTGGAAGGGAGCCGTGAACATCCACACAACTGTTAACAGGTCCATGCTTGTGGACTCTCATGAAGACCATTGTCTTAGTCTCAGTCTAACTGACCAAGGCCTGAGAGCGAATCCTAGGAGCCAGGCCACATTCACTGCTTCCCGAATCCCTAGTAGCAGGTCTGCGAAACATAGTCCCCACTGCAGACCTAGAATTATCAGATAACCTGCTCCCACCCCTACCGGGGTGGGATAATCAAAGATAAAACCATCAGCCCAGGACCAGGCAGGTTAAAATTCTTACCCACTCAAGCCACTCTGCAAACAGTGGAGGAGATAACCAGATAAAACAGACTTCAAGACAAAGATGTATAATAGTGATCCTTCGCTTTTTGAAATTTTATCTTAATCAGTTTGCTTTTGTGACAAATCTACATTAGTAGCTGTTTTAACTAACCAAAAGATTTCCAAAGAAAGTTAAAATAGCATTCAACTTTGATCTAGAGTGAGTCTATTTTATAAAGCTAACCCATATAGATCACCACCAAGCTCGTTCCCCAAGAGATGCTTTATACAGGCTGTGTGTTTATCATGAGATGATACAGGCCTGCTTTCCCTGCACAGTAGTGTTATCTCAGGTTTAATGTATATATTTGGCATTATTTGGTAAGCCATTTTTAGATTCTGGGAATGGTCAACATTTTTTCCATTTAAATTACTAGTGATTGCTTCTTTGCTTTATGTCATTTGGCTTAGGAAAGATTTCATAGGAATATGTATTCTACTTTCTTACAGAATAAAACATTTATCAGAAATACAGAGGAGTATTTAATAATAACTTTACTATATATATTAGTGAGTTTATTCTCTAATAA
Organism: Solenodon paradoxus; assembly: GCA_004363575.1. Lineage (NCBI taxonomy): Eukaryota > Metazoa > Chordata > Mammalia > Eulipotyphla > Solenodontidae > Solenodon > Solenodon paradoxus. The sequence continues at coordinate 99,170 of RJWH01003038.1, read as the reverse complement.
ACTCATTAAGAAGTCATAAAAATCACAATGTTTACATGCTTTAAAATGGCTTCAAAATACTTAAAGGATGGTAAAAGTAAAGGGAGAACAGATAATTGCATCATCATAGCTAGAGACTTAATTTTTTTCTCAGCAATTGATAGAACAACTATAAATCTGTAAAAATGTAGTTGAGTTATAGAGCACTACTGACACTATTGAACTAAATGATATTATAAACAAATGAAAGCAACAGCTAGAATAATTCTTGTCAAGGGTGCACTGTAGGCTCTCCAAGGACAGATCATAAGCTGGACTATGAAAGAAGTCTTAATAAATTTTAAAAGATTAAAATGATATAGAACTATCCTCTGATCATAATGCTATAAAATAGAAATACAAATTAGATACCTCAAGGCAAAACCTAAATATTTGGAAATTTCACAACCCACCACCAAGCAAATAGCTGGCCAAAGAAGAAATTATAGGTAAAACTACAAATATTGAAACTTGAATAATAATAAACATTCAAGATATTTAAAAGTCTGGGATGCTGTCATGGGAAGTCTTTAAATGACAATTTTAGCTTTAAATGCACCATCAATAAAAGAGGAAAGATCTAAAATCAATAACTTGTTTCCTTCTATAGCCAAAGTTTGAAAAAATAAAAAAATAAAAATAACCCAAGACTTCGGACTTCAGACTGTTTTACAGAGTACATGAAAATATTTCCAGGTTGCAATGCTTTTTTTTTTTTTTTTTTTTTTGAGGAAGGATTATCTTCTCATTTTATTTGTATTAAGTCATTCACACTGGTTGTTAACTCATGGACCAGGGATTCGAACCCAGCAATACGTGGTTGGTTCCTTGGGAGAGGTTGGCCTAATTGCTGCTCCACCCGGGCATGCCCATAATGCATGTTTTTGCTTTATCTTTTAATTATCTGGCAAGTGATAACATGTTAGAACTATCCTGATTTATTTCAAATTTCTAAAGACAAATACTGCTTTAACATTTTCAAATGTGGAGTAAAAGTACCTCTAACTTGCAACATGATTTATTTTGTTACCATGGTCACTTAACATTTTGTTGTATTGAGTTATATCTTTTTACAGAAATGCTTAAGAATGCTGAACTTTGACCTCTCTACTTGGTTGCTGGTTCTTATTTTATTGATCATAAAATCTCCAAAAGACGGTGACACCTACATAGGTTACTCAAAAAATATGTAGAACTGAACCGAATTAATAAATTTGATGTCAATTATAGTGTAAGTCAAACAAAATTTTAAGATACATGGAACAGAAACATTCTTAAAATAGAAATTTTGAATATGTAAATAATATCGAGATGTAAGTACACATGTATAAAAATATAAAAATAATATATATACATATATAATTTAGGACTTTTGCCAATGTAGTGACTCATTTCAAATTAATTTGTTGTTCCTTTTATAGTTAAATAAATATATTTAAAAATACAAGTCTGCCACTAGATTTCTTGTATCTTTTACTCAGAATCTGTATCTTCCAACTGAAAGCCTACAAAGTCTTAATTTGGGGATCATATAAGCTTTTGGTAAAGCAGATACTTTAATAATGTTAAAAATGTGAGTGAATATGTTTTGAAGAAGATGCATTATCATCACCTACATAATACAAGTTTGCCTCTGAGTCTAGCAACCGTAAAAGCAACTTAGGGAACATCATATTTAAAATAATTAGTGAGGTTTTCTCTATTATACCTAATGTAAAGCTTCAAATATATAACATTGAAAACAATTACCTATTCCATGATGCTAACAGTAGGCATTGGTTTGGGTGAGGTTATCTTATTATATTAAAAAATTCCAGATATGAGAATTCTTACATAACAAACTGTTGTGTGTCCCCCCTCTGCAGAGATTGGGGGTGCTCCTCTTACCAAGTCTCTATTGGAAGTTGTTAAAAACAAAACTAAAAATACCTTCGTTTAAAGAGAACACAACACCTGAAAAGAAAGAGGATCCAGGATAGGCTAGGAGAGGAAGGGTGTGGTCCTATTCACAATACTTAAGCCACACACACTTAGTCCCAGAAAAAACTGGAAGTGCTCAGTCCATTAACTTTTTCTTTGGCAGTCACCAACTCTGTCCAATGCCACTGGTTTTGATGTAAGGTCAGGGATAAGTTTCCCACTGATGTTGGTTGGAAAGACAAAAGATATTTCAGTGGAGAAGAGGAAACTTCACATTCCTGCATATCTTTAAACTTGAGGTTTTAAAGATTCATGTCCTCTTTGTGTTAGAACAAAACCTGTTCTTATCGCATTAAGTGTTAAGACACTGTACAAAATTGTCCAAGGTATTTGCCAATTTTATGCCAAGAAACAAGCTATTTTTATTTTGGAACTTATTAATGACTTCTGAAAGGTGTTTGAACTCATATACGTAATTTTAAAGCCACATAATTTGTTTTGCAAAGGTTTGAAAGAATCAAAGAAAGAAAATTACCTCAAGCTGAAAGCTTAACTACCATGTTTCAACCTGGAGGTACTTTTTAATCAGAAATGCTAATGAATCTTTGACAATAATGTTAGAACAAAGTTACTTTAACTCAGGAGGGAACCAACTAGATGAAAGAGAACACAGCTAATTGCAAGGCAATTGCTTTATATACAGTACCTGAACCATGGTATTAGTCCTTGTGGATGATGACAGATGGGTCATGATGCTTTTGCTCACTGATAGCACGCAATTGTCAAGCAGGATTCAATTAATTTTCACATTTCCATGTGAATGTTTTCATTTGTAGCATATCAATAAGCTTTTCTTTTTATCTTATACGTTGTTACCTTCTGCAAATAAGATACTAGGCAGAGATGACCAATTAAAAAATGCTAAGAAACACTGTGGAAAACATAGCTTTCTACTTAACTGGACAAATACATGGAGATTAGCATTGATTTATGCTACTTTTCTACTTAAATTTAAGTATCCCATGATGATAAAGTCAATAAAAGTGGGTGGTTCATGTTGTTTCATTATAATTATTCCTCTCTTAAAGACTCTACAGTTTTAATCCATCACAGCAACTTTCTAATGATTTCTTACAAAGGTACAGATTAGGGTCATATGGTGGGTCTTACATGCTTTATTCTTTTGCAGAGACAAAATACAATAAGAATTATGAGCAGTCTAAATAAATACTTTAGCAAATGGGGAAAAAGAATTGACTTGTGGCTTGAAGGGGCTGAGAAGCTAGCGTGCGCCCCCATGCAGACCTTGGTTCAAGACCTGGGTCTGAGCTGAAAAATCAAAAATGAACAATTAACTAAATAAAGATATTTCTTCTTCCTGTTCGTTCTTTCAAAATACTTGCTTGCTTCTGTACCTTTCTTCTTCTCTTAAAAAAAGTAATTTAATCAATGATGAACTTACACAAATATACTTCTCACAATGAAACCATCAGGCAGAAAAGGCAATAATTATGATCTCTGTTATCAGTTGAGCTTTGAAACTCAGAAAAATGGTGATTTGCCTGAAGTCATTGAACCCCAGTGAGTGAGAATGAAAATAGAATCAGAAAACATCCTGTGACTACTTCAGGAAATTTCCCCTATGTGATATTTAATTTTTATTATGTTTTATAACAAAACAACAACTTGTGAAGGGGAAAAGGACAAAGATGAACTAATACTTGGTGCGCTGGGCGCCATGCCACACGTTACAAGAGTGTCTTATCTTTTTTTTTTTTTTTTAATCTCTTTCATCACTGTCCTATGAGATAGATGCTTAGAAAGCACATTTAAAATTAGATCAAGCAACTAATTATTTCTCCTTTAATGTTATATTTTGTAGGCTAACCTTCTTAGACAAATTTCAGAGATGTTTTTCTTTAACAATTTTCAAAATAATAAGTTTATTCTTTTTACATGCTCCAAAGGTGACTACTGAAATATTTTCTTTTCTTATCTTTTAAGCATAAGTATGAATTCATAGTTTTACATTTGATTGATTGATTATTTTAATTAATTGTAGTTGTTATCTTTACTGGTGATGCTGATACTTAAGGTATACCAAAACTGGATGAGACCAACCCACACTGGGAAGGCAACTTCTGAGTCCATTTATTCAGATAGTCATCTCATCTAGAATACTCACAGATATATCCAAAATATGCAATTTGAGCATCCCTGTTTAAATCAAGCTGACATACAAAATTATCCACCTACTGGCTTGGACCTCCTTTGTATGTCTTTATAATAGAACTAGGAAACTTGTTTTTGTGTGCATGCTTATATGCTGGTGTTAGCTTTTGATTTTTAAGATAGAATACCATGATTTCTATATCTTGAATTAAATTTAGGATTATAGGAAATTTACTTCATCTCTCCCATCTTCTGTTTACCTTTTCTCCAAAGATGAAAATTCCTCTTCTTAAAAATGCCATCACAATTTACTCATTGGCTAAATCATATAATAAAAATAGGGGCACTTCAGAATAATAATACCAGGACAATATAGTTACTGAAAATGTGTCAAGGTTTTGTTGTTGTTTTCTTTTTGGTAGTTACTTTTTTTTTCTTCTCCTGGATATAGACCAATGGCTGTGGGTAAAGACAACATTTTAAAATCAATCTGTGTGTGACTTTGCCAACAATCCAGTAGACATTTAAGTTGTATGTTCCTTGTATGTTTTGATTCTATATTTTAGAAATTGCTTTTTCATTATCTAATTTTCTTTTATGAGTATTTAAAGTAATTATAGTTCGAAGTCCAATCTATAGAATTATATTCAGTCAATTTAGCTAATATCCTTTACAAAGCAAAATGACTCCATATTGGATGCCTCTGTCTTGGATACCTTTATCTTACATCTGTGACTGCTGATAACCCCTTTCCAGGCATATAATCAAAACATTGTTCTTAGAAATGTATATAATCCACTGACCTCTATATTTCCAGGATAGAAACAAACCTATAAATATTTAGGAGAGCAAAGAAATAATTTTTGAAGTGTTCCTAGAACGGTTTTTGACCCATTCATCCCTATATTCACAAATCATTTACTTAACTAACAAAAAACATAGCATAGAGAGCCATGAGACTCTTTAGTTCTGAGGTGATACATGGATCTATTCTTGACCAAAGACTTGTCTCCCTGTTCCAATATGGAGGACCTCCTATGTAAGCTACTATAATAAATTAATAGTAAATCTATGCTTGCCTTGTTCTTCATACTTAAATTATCTCTCAGTTTGAAAGAATGCATTTGTTCCCAGAGCCCAAAATGACCTGTGTTCTTAAGCACATGGTTGATTTTAATTTTTTTGCATTATAAGTGTATTATGTAAGATGATAAATGATTGATTCACAGATAAATGGGAGAGACAAATAGAGAGGAAGAGCGAGAATAGACAGATGGCTTGATATATGCAGAGCATCACTGGACCCTCTTGGAAGAATCCAATTCAGTTTTGTTATCTCTCCATCAGCATTTGTCCTATCCCACAGGTTTATAAATCCGCTAAGCCTCTTGCCTTGGGGTCATTTAAGAGCACTTCTTTGTGTGTTTTTGTCATAGTTTAACAAGTTGTTCCCATAATTTTACTTGGCTTTGGCATTTCTGCTTGATCTCCAAAGACCTGCCCTGACACTTTCAACTTGTTCTGATTTCCCTGTGGCTTCTCCTCAGACTTCAAAAATTATATAATGCATTCCTATTGATGCAAATTACCAAAATTGGCATTCACAATGACAAGCAGCTGCACAAGAGTTGATGGAACAATTTACAGAGCCTAGAAGGAAAGTACAAAAGGAAAAAAAAAAAAAAGAATTAAGCAAAATGAGGCTGATATTTTTTTTAAAAAAAACGGTCTCACACCTCCATATAATTCATTTGGTAACTACCATGAAGAAAATAAGACAATATATAACAAAGGTTGAATTTCTAAAGGAGTCATTGGTTGTACAAAGGATACTTTCAAACCTAAACTCCTAATTTGGGGTCTACCAGTGGTGATAGCAAAGAAGTGTGAGAATAACCAGAGTCTGGAATGGTACACTTCTTATTCATTATATGCGTGCTTTCCCACCTATAGTCCTCTAGAATTATATGCTATAGATCTACTCTGAATTCAAGTGTCTTTTTCAGTTGTTGTCACTGTCTTCTTTGAGACTCTTCCTCAATATTTTTGAATATATAACACAGCAGTCAATGCAAAATATCACAGTCTGGTTCTTCTCTAGAACTGCTCTGCAGCCTGCACCCACAATTCATGTAACTCTGCCATAATATGCAAAGATTAGTCATCATAAAGTTCTCTAAATTTTAACCTTAAAGAATAGGCAAGCTGGCATCTAAAACCCAGAAGTAAGAAGAAAATTTGAAAAAAAATTTTAAGAGGTTTTTAAAGGTTGAAAATGTAAATTTATCCTCACTTGTACCTGGTCTTAAGAACAAAACCTTGAGACTTGGTAAAAAGATATTTACAAGAAACTCAAACACTTTAAATTTAAATTTGAGCAATGAAAAACTGGATTAAGAACACAGATTTTGTGTATATATAAACAAATATTTTCTCTCTTGCTTCTGCTGATTCTCAAGGTAGGCCAAGTGTTAGAACTTAAAGTTGACACATTAAAGTTACCATTTGGCTTCTCTACTAGCTGGACTTTTTACTTAGGAAAAGCTGTCTAACTTTCTTGAGCTTCAGACTCTTACTAGGGAAGGCAATCAAAAGAATAGGGCTGGAGCTGGACCTGGGTAACTGGAGGCTTTGAGGATGAGGGGTCATACTCAACCTCCTGGGTATGTGATTTCTACTTGCCTGCTTCTCAAGATCCCAGAGGCTGTCCAAGGACATATTCCTGAAATTAAAAAATGTGTTGCTAAAATTACCTGGACATCTGGATGTGGCATGTGATTAAACTCAATTAAAGCCTCTACATAAACTTGTAAGTTTTGGGGCCATGTGAGGAAAAGACTTGGGACACCCAAGACAAAGCCTCTAAATAAAGTTCCCTTGTTTATTAAATCTGCTGCCTAGCAACACGGGGTGGTCTGCCTTTTTCTTCAGTTTCTCCTTGTCCTCTGCATAAGGCCCAGATTACACGTGGGTTGTGAGCCAGCAACTCCCTTTTAGAAAATCTGGATAAATCTCTTTTATCTCTCAGAAATGGAGAGATGAATGTCTCTAGAAAAATGCCTGCAATTATTAGGTAAATATTATTGAAGTAAATTAGAAATCCATAATGGTAAAAATAGTTTGAGTCATTTTCAGCAGTATTAATAATAACATTATATCTACACTCTGTTATGGTTACAGATACAAGCAAATGTAGCAGAAGTTTTCAGTGTTTTTAAAAACTCGAGCCCACTGCAAATGTCCTACAGCTTTTATCATTTCCTATTTACACTATTGTTGACAATAATTATTTCTTAATGCTTTAAAATGGGCAAAAAGGATTGCTGAGCATATATTTATTAGTTAGGGTTGTCTTTAAAAAGGACCCAAAATTAGACGATTTAAGGTAGTGTCTCATAGTGTGGAGACTAGAAATCTGAGAGATGGTATTGGCAGTGATGGCTCCTTCCGTGGGCTATGAGGAAGAATCTGTTCCAGGCCTCACTCATCAGCTGCTGGATGACCGTTTCTCTGGGTGTCTCCACATCATTTTGGCCCTATATGTGTCTGCTTCTAATTTTTATTTTCTTATAAGGACACCAGTCATATTCTACTAGGGCTCATCTTAATGGCCTCAGGTAACTTAATCGCCTCAGTAAATAGGGCATCTTCAAATAAGGTCATAAGCTAAGGTATTGGAGTTTACGGATTTAACATACAGTGGATAAAGTGAGGTCATCACTCAACCCATAACAGCGTCCTTTCACTGGAAGCTGGATATTTTCTTTAAAAAGTCTACTGGGCTTATCTGATTCTTTGGTAGTCTGTCTTTCACTGTCCTGCTTGCAACTCAAGATAGAACGCTCCTGGGCTTACAGAGGGCTGAGAGTGAAACAGGTGGTTCTTGTTCACAGAAATGCAACAGGTAGATTTGTCTTTGGAAGATGCTACTGATTGTACCCTGTGTAAGGAGCCCTGTTTTGTATGAACTAGCAAAATAATTTCAGCATTCTTGATTGTCTAATTGTGATCATCTTAAATTATCTTTTGAATCAGTTTGTACACCTGAATGTTTCCCTCATTTAGTTAGTCAAATATTATCTTGGATAGGTTTTAGTTCTGTATTTTTTGTGAGTCGTGATTTTGCCTAAATCTTTACCACTTATTTTTCCAGTTATACGCGAAACACCTTGAGAACAGTAACTGCATCTGCTTCCCGAGATGTCAGAAAGCCATTGAACCAGTAGTCAGAAAATGTTCTCATGCTGCTCTGCCACTTACTAGTTATAGGAACAAAAGCTTATGTCTCTTAGTACCTTATTCTTCCCACATTCACAGTAGAGGGATCCAATTTTATGATCGTGTTCCTGTCAGTTTGAGATATTTTGGGGATATACTTAATCACCTAAAGACTAGACTGTAATGGTAGGGAAATAGAAGTAAATAACCTTCTGCGATGGGCAGAAACATGGAAATAGAAAACCCAATATATGTTCATAAACATAGGAACTTCTTTGAAGTGAAATAATCTCCTGTCCTCCACGTAGGAGTGCTCATGCCACACCCTCATTCCTTAGCTGAGTAACGCTGTACTCATTACAGCGGTCTCCAGATAAGGTTGAGGGATACATGTTAGAGCTTCAAGTCTGGGTCTTACTTTTGTCATCTCTGGCACTGAAAAGGGTAGAACTGATATAGTTCCAAAGGCAGAGTCTCAGAGCAACAGCTGGTACTTCCAGATTGCTTTTCCCAGGAGAGCAGATTATAACAGATAACACTTACTGTGCACTTACGGTGTTACCTGGTTCCAGTTAAGTGCTTTACATATGTTGATTCATCTAACTTTCTCGGTAAACTCTATGAGGTAGAGAATGAGATACTAACTTCATTTTTATTTACTCAGATACTAAGGAAGACTAAGTCAGGTAACTTCCCCAAAGCTTCTCTCTACTTACCCAGTAGGTTGAAGAGCCAAGGTTCAAACCCATACTGGCCAGCTATAGAAGTGTGATCCCAGTGATTGCATCTCCAACTTCCAATATAGAGAGGCTAACAAATTACTCTGTTAATTTTTAAGCAACTCTTTATCTTCACTAGATGCCACTGTGCTTGTGTTGTTCAGATAATGCGCACACAGCTAATTTTGATGTTGTGAAATAGTCATACTGTAAATAGGAGATCTCGAATTATTTTAAATGTAGACCCTTGCCACATAGCTCCATTATGAAATACATTGTGCTGTCTTGCATATCATCACACTGTAATATTTCACTCAGAAATAGTACAGCATGCAATATTTTATTATATTGTTAATACATTATATGTATGCATGTACACATATATGTATATTTCAAGTATCTCATGTTATATTCATTCCATATATAATTAAGAGACTTAATTTTAAAACACTCACCAACACATTTATTTACATATTTTTCTTGCTGCATACACACATATATACACATATAAATACATATTCCTTTGCTGTAATTGAAGGACTTTCAAAGTAAATTGGTAGAATATTTAATACTCTCCTAATTTCTGCTTTAAATTGTTCCATTTTCCTAGTCAAAATACAAAAAGGCAAATATCTACTCCTTCTGAGAGTCCCACAGTATACTAAAAAGAGAATTTAAAGTAGAAATATTTGTACTTATTTCTAATGCGTAAAATCATTGAAAGTCTATTGGAGAATAAATAAACTCTTTAATCTACTCACTGCACTCTGTCACTATAGTGTGGAGATTTTCCTACAGTTCTTAGAAAATCCTACAATTCAACTTTGGCACTAACTACCCATAGTTAGTGTAAACTACACAGGTTAAGACCACATTCCCAGAAGACTCTCCTGACTTCACAGACCTGTCACAAGTGCCAGGCTGTCACCTATTCTTCTGACCAACTGGCTATAAATTGGAAGTTCATACAACCCTACTTCAGTTTGTAATCTACTACAATGACAGAACTTAGGAAAGCATTTACTTAGATTTACTGATTTAAAGGCATTACAAAGGATATAAATGAACAGTAGTAAAGAGATACATCGATCAAGGTCTGGAAGGATATCCTGTGCAGGAATTTCTATCCTCAGACAGTTGGGTTGGGTTGAGCAAATGCCACCTGGAGTTAGGCCATTACCTTAAAATGGCTAAAGTAAAGCTAATACATGGCTCAACTGTGCTTATTTTTCAGAAAACTGCTGAATCACCAGAGCATAATTGGTCAGGTTATAGAAGGCAATTGACTTTATAACCTAGATGAGAAAAAAGATAGTGGTTGACTTGTTTCAGCTCCCAAATTTGACATTATAGTAGTAAATAAGAGACAAGGATCAAGAAGAAGGGCATATTAAATCCCCACACCTCCATGACATGATAGCTTTGGTCCAAATCAAATTAGAACCAAAAATAAGAATGACCTCCTTGCATGAAACATTCCACCCTGCAGACAACAAACAGCAGAAACTGCCCTCATCTTTTCCATTCCTTTGCAAAAATCTTTTAGGTTTTTCACACATGTGCCCAGGGTGGCAATGGCCTTTGGAGTACAAGCTTCCTTCTCTTTCTTTGACTAAAGAATAAATTTTTTACTTGGTTCCTACTTGTGGTCCTCAATCTTTATTAATCAGTGGGAAAAAATAACAGAGGATGTTGGTAATGCAACCTTCTTGGTATATGGATGCATTCACCAATATGGAAATTCTCAAATCCCTATTGTGTGTGGGATTTATGGAGGCTTCATTACTTAACATGATTAAATGATTGACAATTGGTGATATGACAATTTCTAGCCCTTCCCCTTTCTCCTGAAGTCAGAGTGAAGCTGAAAATTCCAATCCTCGAATCACGCCTTGGGCTTTCTGGTAAACAGACCCAACTGTCCAGGGATTTCCAACCAGCAGTCATCTCATAAGCATATAAAGCAAATAGGACCACACTCTTATTATTCTAAATATTATTAGGATCTTAAAAGTTCTGTGCCAGGAACCAGGAATGAAGACCCAAGCATATACTTCTTATATTACAATTATATCACAGTGGGTAAGAGTTTTTTTTATTATGCAATTTTGGTATACATGGAGTTAAAAAAGAGTAAATAAAAATGCTTTGATACTGTTTAGCTTGTATATTGAGCCAAATATTTATCATTAAAATATAATTAGAAAGGGTTCTTTACTCTTTATTGTAAACTGTGTGCAGGTGTCTATTTAGAAGACATTTCATCACCTCTCTGTATGGTTTTTTATCAAGGAAGCATATCACCAGTATCAACTATTACCCTTTTGCTGAAATCTGATTAACACTTGAAAATCAAAACTCTTGTCTTAAATAGACCACTCACAGAAGCATTATTTTCACCCCACACCAATACTTAAAACAAAACCAAACATACATATTTTAGTTTATTGTGGAGAATCCACTAATACTGAGGCAAATGTGATCAACACACCATTTACTAAAGATTTCAAAGATAAGAGAGAAGAGTATGTGCATTATGCAGTTTACCTAAAAATTAAAAATTCCCTATATACACTCATAAATTCTTAGTTGCACAGCCACCTAACATAACTCTTCTATCTATAGTGCTGTACCCAAATCCTTTCCTTTTTTAAGATAATTCCAATGTTTTCAGTATCTGATTAAATTTTTCTATTAGCAATTTAGTGTTATACAGTCTTGAAGTATTTTATTTATCATAATAAACATGAAGGTTTTCTTTGTTCTATGCTAATAGAAATAAAACATTTATTATAAGTGAAAACTTCCTGGGAAAAGAAAGGAATAGTTGTATACATTTTTAAAGTGATTTCAACTATACAGCAAATAAAAAGAAGGATAAATAATCCAATGAGAGGCAGAATTCTAACAATGAACTGAAATACAAATACACAGGAAAACAAGGACTGCTTTATATTGCAATCCCAGTATATTTTGGATATCTATTCCTGTGGCAGGTAGGGTCACTAGATCTCTCCTTGTAGGCTCATCTCCACGCTTGCATACATGACTGAATTCACTTCCTAAAAGGAAGGCAATAGAGGGAGAAATTCCTTAGTTATAACCCAAAGTGAAGCGTTCTGGACCAAATCTCAAAGACGAAAATAATACCAGAGCCAAGCAAGCAGCATGTCCAAAAACCAAATCTACAAGCCAACACTCTAGATCTGAAGAAGTTTAACTGAAAGCAAAGCTAAGTCCAATGGGAAGCTGGACAGACAGCAAAGTTGTCATAGGACCCATTACTGAAGGAAAAAACAAAGAGAGAATGAAGATCAATTTAAAAAAAAAAAAAAATGTGATCTACTGCTTCTGGTTTATATTAAGTCTCTAGAATTGCAGGTAGAGGTTACTGCACGGTAAAGGTAGCTGTATGAAGAGTGAACATTTAACGTTCAGCAAATTTTAAGTCTCAGTTTCACTTTCTGGAATTAAGTATGAAATCTATTTTTGCTGAATAACACTTAGTAATTGTGTTCCATCTCATTCAAAAGATTATCTCTTCCTCTTCTTGCCCCAATAAGAATATTGTGCTTTGATCTTGAAGTTTAGTTCTGATAATCTTTCCTTGTCTGGTTAAACCAGACCTTTAAAAAAAACAGACCATTAAAAAATGTCCAACAGGTTGGTCATAAGTAACCATCTGGTAAATCATCATAGGTAATAATCTCTGACACTTTCGGATTTTATTATTATTATTATTATTATTATTATTGTTTTATTATTATTATTTGGGCTTCCAATTATGATCAAAGCTCTGTTTTTTATTTCTTTGCTATTGCTCCCTGATGAAATGTGGAGTATTAATGACTGTTCAGAATATGTAATTAAAGTAGCATTCACAAGAGTGCTGCTTTTTTTTTTTTGTCATTATTCTCTCCAAGTCTGTGGCAAGATCAGATCTCTTGGCTAATAGTCTGCTTTTGTGAGTAGATATATTTCTAGGATAATTATTTCCCCTGCTGTTTTGTAAGTTAGCTATTTCGTCTCTTCAAATAGCTCCTCCATAAAGAAGCTAAAGTTCAAAGTGCTGATTGTGATGAAATTCTTAGAGTTGAAATGGGCAAATGACTGATTAGGAATTTTTCTACCATCGAGGATTTAGACAAGAAAATTTATAGTACACTACCTACAGATGAAACTGGAAATGTAGGCAACTACACAGTCCAAACAACCACCCAGCAACTGGGAAGACATAAAGAATTCAAGTGAGCAGCTAGGTTTAGAAATGTATGCTTTGAATGCTGAACCTCAAAATATTTCTGAATCCCGAAACATAGGGCCTGTGTTCCCATCCATGATTGAAAGGGAACAGCGAAAGCCATCAAGTTTGAGAAATATGGTCAATTGAATACCTATACAAACTTTTGGTAGTAGAGAATTTCTAGTCAAATTTCTTGTAGAGAATGTCTAGTCTACTTTTCACTAGGTTTAACTGTATTACATGACTGAAGCACTTTTTCACAGATTTATACACATCTTTTGAGAGAAATATACAGTGTTCATAATTTTAAGTGATACTTCAAGTTACTCAAATATTGATGATAATCAGAGAGAAATAATAATAATGGAGATTTGTCTCTCTAAAATTATCCATTCCTAGGGAAAATCTTTTAAACAAGTGGTGTTGGAAAAATTGGGCAGCCATATGCGAAAGAATTAAATGTTGTCACTCTCTAGCATCCTACCAAAAAATAATTCAATGTGTATTAGAGACTTGGATATAAGATTAAAAACCATAAAATTCATAGAAGAACACATAGGCAATAAATTCCAGGATATTAGTCTTAGAGAGGTCTTTGGAAACTTGATTCCAGCAGCTAGGGAAACAAAAACAAATGGGAAGACATCAAACTAAAAAGCTTCTGTACAGCAAAAAAAACTAACAATAAAACAAAAAGACATCCTATGGAGCATGAGAAGATATTTGCAAATTATGCATCTTCCAAGGGGTTATAACTAAAATACGTAAAGAACTCATATATTCCACAGAAAAACAATCCAATAAAAGAAAAAAATGGGCAGAAGACCTGAATATACATTTCTCCAAAGATGACACACAGATAACCAACAGGCACAGAAAAAGATGTCCCTCATCTCTGGCTATTAGGGAAGTGCAAATCTAAAGCACACGTTTTGGGGAAATATTTTGGGAAAACTTAAAGATAAGTACTTCAACTCTTCATTTATGAAGTTGAAAATAGTGACAGCATCATTTATAGGATAAACAATAATAATGACGATAATTAATGATGCTTTGCGTTTTTCTTCAATAATAATTCCAGAATTAGAAGAGACACTGAAAGTCATCTGTCTGAATTCACAGTGTTTTCTATAGCATCTTGTCAGGTCATAGCTCTAAAGTGTAACGGAGGCATTTTCCAGCCTTCATAGTGTTCATTATCTTCTTAACAATTCTTTGAATGTCCCTACTATATGGCATAGATTGTCATTGTACACCTGCCCTTGGAAATAATTCGGGTGTGTGACCAAAATATTTTCTTGATTAATTTATTGGGATTTCTTCCTGACATGCATTTGCGTTTAAACATGGTAAGAAGGATTTGACTCAAACAGAAATGGACATTCAGGATTGGGGGTTTTGTTTTGTTTTAAATATAAATCTAGAAAAGAAAACATTCCATATTTTAATAAAGCAAAATCTAAGTCATGTTTGTAATTTCCATAGACTGATACTAACTGCTCATGCTTTGCTCACTAAAGATTCAGGGAAAAAAACTGTTTCCTCTTAGTTCATTGTAGCTAAAATTATTGCAAAGCATAGAAGCAAACTGCATTAACTAAGATTTTTTTCACCTACTCATAAAATCACCAGTTACTTTTTTTTCTTTCTTGTTCAACTGTGTTTTAAAACTACAGATCAAATTGGTCTACACATTTGTGCAGCTCATGGTTACAATTTGCATATAGACTGCTTCATTTAAAAATAAGTCGACACTGCCTACGAACAACAGGTATGGGGCAGGGAGTTGTTCAAACTGATGTTCCTGAAGAATCTATAGAATTTCACCTGTAATAATAACTCTTCTGCAGAGAGAAGCCTTAATAAACTAGTTTTCTTTTTTTGACGAAGTTAATAATATATTGCAGTTATATAAATAAGTCATAGCACACATGTTCAAAATTCTTAGTCATCAAGCACAGCTGAAAAAGTTCTTTACTACTTACAAAGATATATTTACAGAGCTACTAAAAAAAAAGAGGACGACTTTGTTCTATATTTTGTCTTTGCTTTGGAACACAAAAGAAAGGTAGAATCTATTTTCCACTTTCAGTCTCTTTTAGAATCAATGTTAGAGTAACGTACAACACTCATTCAAGAATGCTATGGACCTATAGGAAGACAGCTGCTCTGGAAACCAGCATTTTGCCAGCATTGCCATTTACCATTTTTCCTTTGGGATCCACCTGGCTCAGGTATTCATCTATAATGATTAATGATTTTTTTCATTTGTGTTTATTTGCTTTTATTGTATCTTCATTTACATACCATAAAATCTTCTCATTTTAAGTGCACCACTTAAGGAGTTGCAGTAAATGTACAGAGTTGTGCAACCATCGCCCCATCTAGTTCTAGACCCTTTCTATAAGAATCCTCTGCCCACCTACTGTTGCTCCTTTGTCATTATCCACCCCAGACAACTATTAATCTATCCACTGTCCATATATATTTAAGTTTTCTGGATAATTCTTGTTAACAGAATCATACAATACATGACATTTTTCATCTGGCTGTTGATGGGCTCTTTAACAGTGACTTTTAAATGATAGTAAATGGAGGCAAACTTCCATAGCAAATGGGGTGTAGCAAAAGCAGCTCTCAGAGGAAGGTTTATAGCTTTATGAACACACAACAAAAGCCAACATAAAGCCTAAAGTAAATCTGAAACCTCACACCTGAGGGGATTATAATGGAAAAAATAATCCATACAAAAAACCTGTGGAAGAAAAAAAATAATAAAAATTAGAAAATGAATAAATAAAATTGAAAATAAAAAGTTCATCCAAAAGATCAATGAATCCAAAAGCTGGTTTTTTGAAAAAAAAACAAAAAACAAACTTACTATACCCCTAGCTAGACTCACTATGAAAAAGAAGAAACTCTAATAAAATCGTAAATAAAATAGGTGAGATTACAACTGACATCACAGAAATAGAATGGATCATGAGAGCTATTATGAATAAGTATATGCTAATAAATTCATCGATCACGAAGAAATGGATAATTTCTGTGATCCTACAACCTCCCAAAACTGAGCCAACAGGACACAGACAACTTAAGCAAATCAATCTCAAGCACAGAAATTGAAGCAGTAATTAAAAAAAAAAAAAAAAAAAAACACTCCTTAAAAACAAAAGCCCAGGTCTAGATGGCTTCACTTCAATGAATTCTACCAAACATTAAAAGAAGAGCTAATCCCCATGATCCTTAAACTCTTCCACATAGCTGAAGAGCAGGGAAAACTCCCAAATACATTCTATAGGCCAATAATACCCTGATTCCAAAATTAGACCAAGACAGAACCAAAAGAGAAAGCTATAGACCAGCATCATCAATAAATATAGATACAAAAATCCTCAGCCAAATCCTGACAAACTGAATTCAACAACACAGCAAAAACATGATATGCCACAGTCAAGTTGGTTTTATTCCTGGTATGAAAGGGTAGTTCAACATAATCAAATCAATCAATTTCATACACCATGTCAACAAACTAAAAAAGAAAAATTACGTGATCATCTCAATAGATGAAGAAAAGACATTTGACAAGATTCAACACACATTCATCATTAAGACCCTCACTAAAATAGGAATAGAAAGCACATACCTCAACATAATAAAGGCAATATATGACAAGTCCACAGCCACCATCATAATCAATGGCAAAAAACTGAGAGCCTTTCCCCTAAGATCTGGAACAAGACAAGGTTGTCCACTATCACCACTACTATTCAATATTGTTCTAGAAATCTTGGCCAGAACAATAAGGCAAGAGAAGCATATTAAAGGAATTCAAATTGATAAAGAAGAAATAAAACTATCATTACTTGCAGATGATATGATATTATACCTAGAAAACCCTAAAGACTCCATGAGAAAGCTACTTGAAACAATAAATGAATACAGCAAAGTGGCCAGGTATAAAATCAATATACAAATAATCAGCAGCATTCATAATAACAAACAATGAAGTAGAGAGAAAAGACGTTAGAAAGAAATCCCTTTCATAATAGCACCCAGAAAGATCAAATACCTGGGAATAAACTTAACTAAAGAGGTGAAAGACCTCTATAATGAAAACTGCAGGTCCATAACAAAAGAAATAGAAGAAGATACAAAAAGATGGAAAAACATTCTATGTACATGGATTGGGAAGGTTAACATATTAAAAATGGTCCTCTTACCCAAAGAAATATATAGGTTTAATGCAATTCCCATCAAAATCTCAGCGACATTCATTAAGGAAATGGAGCAAATAATAATGAAGTTTTGTATATTATCATAAAAGGTCTTGAATAGCCAAAGCTACCTTAAGAGAGAAAAAAACAAAACAACAACAACAAAAAAACAGTGGGGAAATCAGATTTCCTCACCTCAAACTATATTACAGAAAAATCATCATCAAAACAGTTTGGTACTGGAACAAAACCAGACACATTGATCAGTGGAATCATATTGAGAGGCCAGAAATAAAGCCGCACCTATATGGACAGAGTGTGCAATAGAGGAAGGAAAGTCTATTTAGCAAATGGTGCTGGGACAACTGGAAAACTGTACACAAAAGAAAAAAAAACACGAAGAAGCTAGATTATTCATTATAGTCATACACAGAAGTTAAGTCAAGATGGACCAAATACCTGGATGTAAGAACCAAAATTGTAAAATACCTGGAAGACAATGTGGGGAAAACACTCCATGACCTCAACCTCAAAGAGATCCTTGGGCAAAGGAACAGCTATGGCAAAAGAGGCAAAGGTAAAATTAAGGAACTGGGACTAAATCAGACTGAAAAACTTCTGCACAGCAAAAGAAACCACCACTAAAACAAAAAGACAGCCCACAGAATTGAAGAAGGTATTCACACAGTGTACATCAGAGAAGAGCTTAATCTCCAAAATATATAAAGAACTTGCATACCTCAACAATAAAAAATCAAATGATCCACTCAAAAAAAATGAACAAAAGAACTGAATAGACACCTATCTAAAGATGACCTGCAGACACCTGAAAAACTGCTCCGTATCACTCATCATCACAGAAATGAAAATAAAAAATATTATGAGCTATCACCTGACACCAGTGAGAATGGCCTATAGATCAAAAAGACTGGATATAAGCAGGTGTTGGACAGGGTGTGGAGGAAAAAGAACTCTCCTGCACTCTTGGTGAGATTGTAAACTGGTGCACCTTCTTTGGAAAACAGCATGGAGAGTTCTCAAACAAGTAATGATGTGTCTACCATTTGATTCAGCAATCACATTCTTGGAAATATACCCAGAGGACACAAAATTTCCAATCAGAAGAAATATCTCTATGCTGAGGTTCATAGCAACACAGTTCACAATAGCCAAGACACAGAACCGAGCTGAATGTCCAACAACTAATGACTAGATAAAGAAACTGTAGTATATATACTCAACGGAATTGTGTAGCTACCGAAAAAAAAAAAAATTGTGCCCTTTGCAGCAATCTGGATAGAATTAGAAGGGATCATATTAAGTGAAAAAGAACAAAAAGAGAAATACAGGATTGTTTCACTCATCTGTGGGATATAATGAAACGAAACAAATATTTAAACACCAGCAAAAACTCAAAATAGACACATGATGACTGCTGAGGGCATGGGAGGCAGGAGGGAAGAAAAGAAGGGAAAAAGTGGTGGTAAAGGACACTGGAACTTTGGTGGAGGATATGGTGTGCAATATATAATGAGAGGAGAAATGTAGTGTTAATATTCAAAAATTGTTAATGTAGCATTGTGAATCAAAGAGATAATAAAGATCAATAATTTTTTTAATTGTTAGCAAAGACATTTAGAATGACTCACTAATCCTTCTAGTCATCAGTTGCACTGACTTGAAAAGCATACAAAAAATGAAAAACAAGGACATTAATTGTCAAAGGTTTTTAGTTTGAATATTGCAATAGAATCAGTGTCCTTCATCATTGTTGCAATCTGGGATGTCTCTCCAGCCTCATTCCCAGGAACAGGAGTAGTCCTTTGGAGCTTCAAGGTTAAACTAGCAAAATCTGGCTCTTCACACCTCCCTACTTTTCCTGAAGACTCCAAAATGCCACAGAAGACACACAACATCACCAGCCTCCCTCTTGCAAAGTTTAGAATGCACAGCAATAATTTAGGTGGTGGGGGCTACTCACTTGCAAAATCATGCTTTCAGAATTCAGTGTAATGTCCAATACATATATTTCTGATGCAAAACAAGTCCAGAGACAGACACAAAAAGAAGGCACTAAAGAAAGAGAGAAGCTGTATATCAGCCATGTGTTTGTACTCGCCAAATTGGAAAATTAGCCATACTGAGGAAATATTTTGTGACACTGTGCTTCTCACAAATAAGCCGAAAAGCCTCTGTGTATCCACCTATGTGTCAGACAACAGCATTCGATCTTCTCTTATCTTCTTTGAAAATGTAGACATTTTCTATGATGATGCCCCAGCCCCTGGGGGTTAGGTAGCATAGACTCCTTTCATGATTTGCTGTTTCTGCACATACGCTAACTCATTTCCACAATCACCTTTAAGTCATGTACTTTAAGTCTTGCAACTTTAAGTCCTCTAAGTTGAGCTTACTCTGAACTCAGCAAAGACTGGTAGTCCATGTTTATAACAGGATAATTAAAAATAAAAAGATAAATGCTTTAACCTCCATGAATAAATGTTTCTACCTCCATCCCCATTAAGGTCCCAAGTTATTTCTGGTTTTCAGTTCCATACATATCGGCTATTATCATAGAGCTTCTGTCATAAGGCCACTGAGGAATAATTATCTAAGCAGGTGAGATGCCTTTTCTTTAATCTTAGTTTGATGTTGTCATTCAGTGAACCTGTACCTTTAGAGAGGAAGACCTTTCCTAAAGGTTTTCTCTTCAAATCTTGTCTTTATCAGTTAATTCCCTTACACTTGCATATCCTTTTTACTCTTTTCATTCCCAATTCTAGCTTCTGAAAGGTAGTAGTTATCTTCAACCTACTCTGCACATGGGATGAAGGGGAAATAATACAGGAATAAACCAGCAAACTAGTTATAAAAGCAAAACCTGCCTTCCAGATGAACACCCTTGAAAGAAGGATTCCCAATTGGGCAGAGTCGTGGTTTCTATGATACTGCATGTAACCGTAAAAAATAGCTTCTCTAATAACAGATTTTTGTAATTGACCATTCAATATTTTTTATAAACCTCTGCCGTTTTTCAAATGAATTTACAGGCCATGTTACACAATAGAATCTCTGGGGGAGGCTTTCCAAAATATAGATTCCTATTTCCCATTTGCAGAGATCCAATAGGATAAGACTGGAGAGAAGAAGTGATTGCCTGTGCTCTATGTGTTTAGACTGTTATCCTGAGCTGATAACTGGTGCTCATAGTTGCAGTCATGCAAAACTACTAATTTTCCTTTCAGTAGAGCTATTGCAACTATATAGAAAAGACTAATATGAAAACAGTGTATCAAGAATACAAACAGATGGCACACATATGTGTATATAAACAAATGGCTGATAAATACATGAAGAGATGTTCAAATTCACTCATCATTAAAGAAATTCAAATATAGCAGAAAGAAGATGCTCACAATCACAATGTTCACAATCAGGATGGGACAAAATTAAAGTCAGATGTAACCTCTATACACAAACATGTAGTAAATTAGTAACACTCAATTTTTCCTTGGTGAGAATCCAAATTAATACAGACATGTTCATAATCAATTGCTACACCTGTCAATAATTTAAATGCACATATCTTTGGAACCAACCATTGATTTATGGTAATATCACCTCTAAATATAAGCAAAAAACTATGCAACAATGATATAGAGATAGAGATAGAGATAAAGAGATTAGATAGAGAGATATACCACTGAGTTCTCTCTGTAGACCAAAATACCCTACAAGAAATACAACAAAATTAAAAAACAAACGGATATGAAGTTAAATAAATTGAGTGTACATATATGGGCATACCCCAGAGCCAGTAAAGAGAATGACATAGATCCTTTGCAATGAAATTGAAAGCTATCTCCACACTATTATTATGTGGAAATAAAGAAATTATAAAATAGCATATACAGCCTACTCTTATTTATAGTGGTAGATAGCCAGTATAACCAATATACCCCCCTATATATTTCTTATACTTTATAGATTGGAAATATGTATTTTTGTTAAGGTTAGCTTTTAGTTTGTAAGTAGTATTTCCTGGTGAGTTTGTTCAGTTGTCAGACTTGGAAATTACGATTATGCTATCCAACTTGATTAAATATTAGATTGTTCCAATAATCACATATCTGGTTGATAGAACTATCTCACTGGTTGGTAAAAGAATTAATGAGATAATATATGAGAAAGTGCTTGATTGAAACTCTAAGTATTGTATAAGTTATTGTTATTACATTCAATATTTTTTAATATTTGATCACTAATGTAACAGTACATTGTCAGAATAGGGGATATAAGGAAAATAAGACTATTTGACCTTGAGCAGTTACACTCTAATAAAATAAATGTTTTTTAAATGGAATTTCTCAGACATGAAAAGGAAAAAAGATATTCATGAGAGAGTAGACATCCTATTCAATGGATGCATGAACGCATAAGAGAGTTCAACTTGTTTAGAGAAATGTGATTACTTTTATCTAGTAGACACATGAAGGGCATTATTAATTTTTTTCAATCTGTTTAATGAAATACATTTAATGCTGCTGACCATATTTTAATCTTTTCTGATAATGCTGGAAATACTTTCCTGTCTTATGATTTCATGCTGTCTTATGTAGGCTGATATAATTATACCAAAGAAAGAAAAAAGCTGATCTAGTTAGTAGTTAGGCGGATAACTCATCATTTCATGAAACCTATTTTCTGAGAGGATTTTTGTTTTTCATACAAATCTATTAGGGGAAAATGAATGACTATATTCGTTATTTGTTACAGGCTGATGCCTACTTTATTATACATGGAGTCATCTGGACATAATGAGCAGTAGAGAATAATTAGTCATAAACAGAGAGAGCATAGTGGAGAAAGAATGCTAATGGGAGGAATATTTGTGAGTCTAATTATGTTCATAAGTAAAAAGTTTTTTCCATCTTTTTTTGGCCCACTGGAAAGCATTTTGACGTTGAAAAAATAATTTCAAATGTAATTCATTTTGTTTGGAACATTTTGTATTTCCAATTCATATAAATGATTATTTCCTTACTCTCCTTGCTTCCTCTCCACTTTTTTCTGGCATTGTTAGTATAGATGTTGAATATGTGCTTTCTAGCTGGAGTCAACAGGAAAACTACTTTTTCATTGAACAGCATTGTGTATGAACTTGTAAATTTACTGGCACTTTTTAGTTTGGGGTTGCTCCTTGAATGATTCTAGATTTTGCACTTGAGTAAGGAGAATCCTCAACAACATGGCAAAGTGCATAACTATTCCTTTTTACTAGAGTAGACAAGTCATGAAATGTTTCTTGACCAAAATAAAATATATTTCCAAAATACCTTTTCAAATTCACAATACAGAAAATCTTAATAAAATATATTAGCTGGATTCCCAATATTGTTTATCCTCTTTCTGCATGAAAATCATTAAAGAATATAGACTTTTAATAGCAGCTCTACATATGTTTGTCTGTTGCCTTAAAAATTAAGCTACTATCAATAGCACTAAAGTTTTTTAGTACTAACCTTTGATACTATGCACATATATCTTTTATCTGTTATCTTTGTATTATAAAAAGTTTTAAGTTGTCTATTAACTGAGAGAAATAAAAAAATAAAATTTAGTAAAGCCTTTACAAGTTCTAATTAGTCCTAAATTATGTCAGTTTCTCTCCTTTCTCTTTCATATCACTCAAGAAATAAAAACTCATTAATTTTTTCCATTTTATGTTAATATGAACTTAAACCAATTTTCATTTAGTTATCAGAGATCTATGTCATTACTGATAAATTAATTGGTAATCATTCAGGGTTTTTTTCAGATTTTCTCGAAACTTCATGTTTTGTTTTGAGATAGAGAATTCTGTAAAATGGAACATATTTTCCCTATGTTAAAATATCAGCTAAAAGGTTTAAAACATAGGAGGCAGAAAAATAATGTCAACACTGAGCTTGAGTGTTCATTCTATAAAATCTTCTACATTATAGAAAATGGGATACTAGTTGGTATGTATTAAATTCTACTGCTCCATGAACATCTAAATTCTATACCCACATTCCTCGAAAATCTACTTTAATACTGCCTTCTTTTAGATTACCAGTTTTGTTTTGCTTTTAATACTGCCTTTTAAACATGGTGACTCAGACACTAAGCCAGCAGTTGGGCTGTGGACCATGTTTACTAAAGCCCAGTGGTAGGGGTTCGAGACCCAAAGCCAGGCAGAGCAGTCAAAACAAATAGAAGTCAGTCCTTCCTCTCTCCCTCTCTCCTTCCCTTTTTCCTGCCCCAAAATGTTTCTTTCTCCTCTCCCTTTCTCTCTTTCTCTTTTTTAAATTACTTAATGGTTTCATTTATTTCTGGAAAAAACATATTACCAAATTGGGTTTATAATCAGCACAGAGTGAATTAAGATTCGCAAACAGGGATGTACATAATAGTATAAATTTCCAAGGACACATTGAAGTCGCAGAGGTAAGCTTTATTTTTATGAAGTAAGTCAGTACAAGAAGTCAAAAAGCAGTGATGATTTTAAAAGTCAAATGATCCATCTAGTCCCTTTGGGAGTTGAGGCAAAATTTGGCATAAAAATCATGGAGTTATGACCCCTTAACATAGCATGATATACAGAATAAAGAATCAGACTCACCGTTCATCTTGTTATAACTGGAATGAGTGCAATGAGAAAAAGAATCTTTAGTTCCTTAGGGTCTATCATAGAACAGAAATACATATGAGCAATGTCCCAGAACAGATGTCAAGCATTAGTGTTTGATTAATTTACTAGCACCATAGAAAAAATTGTGGGGACTTTAATAAATCCTTGAGAAGAAAAAACAAGGCATCCTGAAAATGCACCTATTCTGAAATTACAAATAGAGAACTAAAAGTGAATGTAATGTATCCTTGTTGTTTATAAAGCTTGGTGAGAACAGAAGCGTGTAAGACAGCATGTATGAGACAATGAACTAGTTAGATCACTCATGAAAATTAGTTATTACTGATAAAAATTCAAGGCCAGATTTCTGTATCAGAGTTTCAACATTAATATTGTCTTTTTTTCAACCAAGAATAAATATGTATTTCTCCCTCAAACTGTTCCATTTTTACTTCTCTGCCAGTCTTAGGAGTTTGCTCTAAATTGAATATGACTTATTATCAAATCCACATGTTAGTTTATGAGAGGGGGAATAAAGAAGGTGAGGCCTTTTCTCTCTAAAGACATAATCAGAAGTTTCATCGATAATTTCTGTTTACATCTCATTGTCGAGAACCTAGCTCTTGGACTATAACTAATTGCAAGACTTGTAAATACAGTCTTTAACTGGTTAGCCAGAAAGCCAGCTAAAGCTTCAATTATTAAAGAGGAAAGGAAAGAGAAATGTCATACAATCTCTTTTCACATACAAAAATGCTATCTTTAGTACAGGTGCTGATATTCAGGTGTTGAGATCTCACATGATTTTCACAACTCTACAACGCACACGTTAAGGAACCCAATACTCAGAGAACCTAAATGACTTCAAAATCCACGTGGAAGTTACATGAACAGGGATTAAATGATACTCTGTCTAAATCTAAATAAAACTCTTGATCTTCCCAGTATGATACCTTGTCCCTCAAGTAAATGTGAGATTAATCATTCTGGCTGGTAAGTTTCATTGTGCATGATCTACTTCTAGTACATTGTGATATTTAAGGGAAGGGATTAATTGTAAAGTGAAGGAATATTCAGTGAACTTAATGTATCATATAAAGAGATGGATTTAATACGGTGCATACTGTAAGCCATATAATGTTATAATGCAATATTCCTTCATTGAAATAATTAAAAAGGGGGATAGAAGAGATGTGATTTTTTTACCACTGGGATAAAAAAACAGGACTCCATTTTTGTGTACTTTTTAAATGCCCTTTGATAAAGTGTTTAAAATGCAACTTCTTTTTGCACTCTATAGAAATGAATGCTGTTATAAACACCAGTTGGGTAATCATATACACTCCACATTTATATGAGCCTATGATGTCTGTCACTTTTCTCATTGTTAATGATGCCAGTATGCGGGAAGATATAAACTTGACTGTGAGCTCTTTGAGTGAAGAAGTTGTCTTATTTATCTTTTTGATTCCAATGTGTAACACAACTGGTCTTTAGTAAGGATTCATTATTTGTTCCTTTAACTGAATTGGATATTGGAATTTAAAACAGTAGAAAAATGTATTTGCTTATTCAAATGATTCTGAAAATAACCTTTAACAGGTATATTTCTAATAATCATGTCAAATATATTACAATTTTAAAACAATATTTTTAATTTTAAAGTTACTGAATCTTTAGGAGAGATTATTCTTTTCATTCAATAAGTATTTAAAACAGGTTTTAATTTCAAATGTTAAAGGTGTTTTTCTCTTTTCCTTTTGGTTTTGACACAAATTAATTTTCTGTTCAATAATTTTTTTTATTATGGGAACATTAACTTTTGTTTTGTTTGACCGCTATGCAGTAAAGACATGTTTTCTTCTGCCTCTGCATTTTGCTGTTTTTTTTCAAAGAATAATACTTTCATATGAAATAATCAACTTATGATTAAGGCTTGATAAGGAATCAAATTCAAAATACGTCATAAAGGACCCAAGAAAGGACCATAAAGAAAACATAATGAGTAGGAAAGATCTGCTATGTTTTCCTGTACGGTTACACATTATTTATCTTACGTATTTTATTTGAAATATATTTAACTGTTCTTCCACATTTAGGCATACACTTATTATATTAAAAAAGAATGTCACTGTATATTTGTCCAAACCCATAGAACGTACAGCACCAAGATTAAATTGCAATGTAAACTATGCACTTTGAGTGATGATGATGAGTCAGTATACAAGAATCCATTTTAGCCAGTGTATTACTCTGATGAAGGATGTTGGTAATGGAGGAGGCTTTATCTGTTAGAGAGGGGGAATATGGGAAAACTCTGTACCTTTTCTTCAGTTTTGTGGTAAGACTCAAAACTGTTTTTTAAGTCTCTAAAAGTGAAAAATAATAAAATCTAAAGTAGGAACTATGAGTCCTGATTTCAGTGTTGAGTTCTATTCACAAGTCATTTAAGCTCCAGATCTGTTTCCTTCTCTGTAAAGTGAGTGTATATTATATCGGGTTTCTATTGATGTTCAACAACTGATTACACCCGACACACATTTATTATCTCATCATTTCTGTAGGTCAACAATATCCTCATGTCTTAATGGGTGCTCTGGTAAGCCTCTCACAAGGATGCTATGAAGGTGTCAGATGGGTTCATTCTCATCCACAAGTTTGATTAGGGAAGAATCTTGTGACAAACTTATTCTGGTTGTTGGTAGAGTTCATTTCCTTGTGGTTGTATGATTGATGGACTCATCTTGGTATTGCTTGTGGGCTGGAGACTGTCCTCAGAAGTTGACCACAGTTTTTGCCATATGACCTTTTCCAAAACAATTCATTGCATGGCTATTGGCTTCTTGAAGTAAAGTAGAAGATCTCTGTCTCCCTTTCATCTGCTCAGCTTGTTACATTATAATTAAATGTAATTAAGGGAGTGACATTCCACCACCTTTCTCATACTCTGTTGCTTACAAGTAAGTCATAGGTTGTATCTTATTCAAGAAGAGGGTATATACAAGGTACTATCATCTTATACAAAGGTATATTACTCATATGACTCATTAGGAGTCTCCAGATGGTATCTAACATAAGGGAATTAAAGCAAATGATCTTTAGATTTTCTTCCAGTAGTATCAGTTTATGATTATTGAAGAAACAGTGAGAAATAAATTACTCTTATTTTTGTTACAGATGCTGAAATGTCAATTGGCCACATGGTTTCAGAATTATTGAAGCCACAGTACCTGCCATTTTTCACTGGGCCACAATACAAACAAGGGTTTCCTATTAGAGACAGTGGGAGGCCCTGGGAGAAAAAGAACAAGAGTCAAGCAAACCTATTCTGAGAAAAGTCCATGATTGACTTGAAAGATATCAAATGGGAAAATAGGAGCAAAAATGCATTGAAAAATTATAAATATAAGTGAAGCCAAATAGTCACATAAAATTGAATGAGGACTGGACAGGAAAGAAAAGTGTCTTGAAGTGAACTCTATGGATCAATTAACTTTATTACTGACTTGAATGAAATATCAGATGCAGGATTTGTGTCGCATAGAGTGGTGACAGCCCCTGTAGCTACACATTACAATTACCTGAGGAGTTTATAAATATCCAAATGCAGAGGCAACATCCTGGTCCAACTAAGTCAGAATCTTGAAGAAGGACCAAGGCCTCAAACTTTTTTTAAAGTTCCCCAATAATTTCAATAAGTTGCCAGTGTTGATCAATTAACTACTCTCACTACTCAAAACGTGGTTAAGAACCAACCAGAAAAATGACAAATCTGGCATCACTTTGTTAATCTAAAAGTGCTATTCTCTTTATAATATTTACTGAATCTAAATCTACAGTTAAATAAGATATTCAGGTGATCCCTATGTGAGTGACCTACTTAAAGACCAAGGGCAAAGATGACAATAACTAGTATTACGCATAGCACACAAATATCCATCCACAAGCATAAACTCTAAGAGAACTTTCTAGCTCACCTTTTGACAATTTGAGTAAGGAGTAAATAAATATGTAGAGTAAAAGACACAAAGAAAACAGTGACAAATATTAAAGTGTTTAAACAATCAAAAAGAAGCACTTGATTTTCTTATGCCAACTGATTTATTAGTAGTGGCTGCCTGGAGAACCGTGTAGAGAAACAACATTCTAAGATCATACTGGCTGAGAAGTGTATACTGATCATCTCTCCCCTGTGTCTTAGGGAAAGATGTGTGCAGGTTTCTGTAAGCTGTCCTATATTTCCTTATCCTGCATTCTCACAAGAGATTCCACCCATTCCCAAGACACCTGGCTGAGATTAAGGATACATGTCCCTGCAAAATGCTCATGCTTACCAACTTATTCATCCTTTCATTGCTTCATTAATTTAGTCAATAAAAGATATCAAGTACCATTTTTCTACCAATTAGATCTCAGATCCTCACAGGGCAAGGTGTCATATTCACATGGGATTATCTTTCAGCATAAACATATCACAGCTCCCTGAGACTCCATAAGCAGAACAGCCCCACATCACCATTCATCATGCTCAAGGTTGATGAGGGAGCTCGTTTCTCCAAAAGGTCTTGACTATTCCACATGTCAGAGAGATGCTTAGCAGAAGCCAATGATATGATGTTTAAATTCAAAAGACTTCTTGCTGAATGTTAAAGGACTGCAGTTATAGTTTCATTGTGACCTTCAGAAAAATCTTGCCATGAAAATTCAGTGTAAGCACACATTAGAAATAGTTAATCCAAAAGGAAAATATCACAAGTTCTTAAGCTGTTGTATAACAAATCTTACAGGAAAAAAATTTTAAAAGGGTGATGATTTCATCTTTTTAACACTAAGTAAAATGCCTGTAGGTAGCTATCTTTGAAACCCCAAGTGAGAGACATTTTCCACTTATATTCCTTTCAGTAATAAAGAGCTGCTGGAAGCACTATAGAAATGTTGTTTTTTAGTGACTGTGCCAATATACCTGGGCTTCCTTTCAAATAGTGAGTGATTCCTTTGAATTATGTTTCAGCCAAAAATAGGGTTACTCATAAATTGCATGAATACCTTCCAGCTCATAATTATCAAGTTCTGGCCTTGGATTTCAGTTATCAAGTCTAAGCTCCTTTTATTTTCTCTGAATCTCAAATTTATGTAGCCTTTTCTTCCTCTGTCTCCTTCCCAACACCCCTCCCTTCCTTTATCACCCTTGGAATGCACACACATACATACACACACACACACACACGAAGGAATCATACTGCCCATCACAGTGGGCTACACACAAAATTGTTTCATGAAAATGAGACATTGCTGAACATAAGACCTCAATTTGAATGAAATGCTTTCTCACAATGTTAAAAAAAAATCCATTAGCAGTTACTGATAAGCTCAGAATTACTTCTATAAAAAAATCAGTTTAGGTTCAAGATAAATACAAGGAAACTGACAAGCAATTAAGGAGGAAATATTTCTTTGTTGTTGCTACTTGTCAGATATTTGAGAAAGATATTTTAGGAAAACTGCCTTTGGTAAGCAGAAAAAATACATTGGCATTTCACTCTGCCTTTCTGCTTTGAAGCTCTGGTATCTTTTTTTCTGAAACATGAACAATTCAACCATTAAATATTGAAAACTAAAAGCAATTAGATGAAATTATGCATATTCAGCAATAATCTATACACGGATGAACAAAATAGCTTAAAAGTTTAAATTAAATTCACCTGGAACAAATTAAATTCACCTGGAACAGTTCAATTTCATCAGAGATACATTTTTTTTTGACCATAGAGCTCTATCAATATTCAATATATTTTTGTTTTTATCTACAAGGCTAAAGGTGTTCATATATGAAGAAAATGATTATCTACTTGGTTCATGTATGGAATATTCTGTTCCATCACCATAATCCTTTGTACTTTCCAGACTTAAAAATCTCTACACATTACCATGCTAGAAGAACTTAAATGGGAAAATTTGGACCATATAGAATTCCAAAAGAGTACTAGATTATTAGATGAAAAACTAACATAAATGTCATCCGTTTTCTAACTTTCCTTCAAAGATGATTCTGAGTTATAACACCATTTTTATATATAGAATAACAAATAAAATACATTTTGAAAAAAAGATAGTATGATATTATAGATAAATCTTGTAGCTATATCACTGATCTGTAAGAAATGCATGAATGTCCATAAAAACTCAATCGTGACAAATCAATTGAAATTGAGAAAACCGTAGAGCTCTGTTTTTCCAGACATTTCACCTCTATGTATTCAGCAATATTTAAGTGTCAAAGCATTTTCTACATTTATAATATTTAGGATGAAGATTTTGTTTTCTTCTTAGGCATACTGAGAAAGCACAAAGACTACATCCACATTTTACTGCTCAATTTCATCAGGGAGCTATTCAAAGGCAAATGCATATCATATTTTACTATAATGTGAAACTCTTAGCTATGAGCCCACAGATAGTGTCTTTTGTCTCCTTCCTAATATCCTAGGCTAAAGGAATTCCTTTTTTTCCTCTAAACCAATCCCCTTATCTTGACTCTCCAGCTTTTCACAGATGTTAAGAGAAGCATAGAAAGATGGGATTCCCATAGAGGAAAAAAAAGGGAAAGAAAAAGGAGTTCCCTAAAGTCTAAATTATCCACATCTTGGTCTTTCCAGAACAGCAAAAGTAAGCCCTTATGTCTCTAACTGTAGAAGATTAAAACACTGAGAAGATAGATGAATCACTTTCTTTCTCTTTTCTTTTCTTTCTCTCTTATAAAATACAAAAGGAGAAGAATGAAAAAGCAGCAGATTCTAAGGAGGAATAAGAATTGTATTCTCAGTGGTATTAATCTATTGCTTAATAGTGTGCTTGATCTTAACTCACATCGGAGGTCCTTCAGGAGAGGGCTTGATTTACCCCAGAAGTTGAAGAGTATTCATTAACATCTCCAAACAGTAACATTAACATCTCCATTAGATAAGTGGCATACTTGTCTAGACAAGTGAGAAAGATATAGTGTAAGAAGGAAATTGTATTTTTTAATACCAAGACTACTGTAAATAAGTAAGCACATGTAGTCGCAAAATTTAATAACAGAATGACTGTTCTTTTCTTGCGCATTGGGAATCCTTCCTCAACACTGGGTGGATGGAACATTTTGTCTAGATTAGAATGAACTGATATACCCAAATCTGCTACCATGTTGAATTCAATGAACTTGAATCTGGAATGGGCTTACTTAGAAATCTACACCAAACCTAAGTCACTCAGAATCCTGAAGATCTAGGAGCATTCAGAAAGACTGTAATGACAAGTATCAAATTTGATCAAGACAGCTACCTCACATCCCACCTGTTCCAAATAGCTCTCCAAAGCTCAGGACCTTTCCAAAGTAATTTGGCACAAATTCTGATTGAAGTAGAACTTCTAATAGCATTCTGGAACAATTATTGCAAATGAGATTTTTATTGAACATTAGAAGAAGCAGAGAGCAATTTTTACTTTAATGCAATGCTTGACTCATTCTTTTCAGTGACTTCTGTTTTATTTCATCTGGTTCCTCTATATTGAAAGGGCCAAGCACTGATTTAAGCAGCATCTTTTTTTTTTTCTTACATATAAAATGCTGCAGAATGGGAAGACATGCCAAAACAATTATCACACTAGCCAGGCTTTTAAATTCTTATTTTGAAATAATGGATTTGACCTGAATTTCTCACTAATGCAGGTAACTATAGTCTTCAATAACTCTACTAAAATAATCTTGACAGACTTTTTAACTCTCCCCACTTATCTTAGCTACCCAGAAAAAAATGAGTAGGAGTCTGATAATAAAGAACTAGAACCATTAACACACACAGCACATCATTAATGCTTCTTGAAGATTAAGGGGAAGGATTAGAGTCTCAATAAACATAATGGAAAAGAATAGATGTCAGATGGTAGAATAGAAGAGTTTTGAAGATATTTCACTGGTTATAAGATTTGACAAGACTGGAAATTTAAAAGACATAAAATATACAAATTCTAAATGCTTTCTTGACATAACTGAATTAAAATATTGCCACTTCATTCAACAGTATATTTTATATTCACTATTCAATGCAAGATATTGCTGTAAACAATGATGGTAAAAATTTCTGATGTACTATAGATTTTTATTCAAAGTTATCATTTAATGAACATCTATTAAACACCTATTACATTTAAACACTGCTTTAGATGAAATAAGCCAAAATGGAAACCAATTTTTTCTTGTACTACAACTTTGACTTAAAAGAGAGTTTTTGCTATGTGATTCATCACTGTTATAGTCGAATTATTTTAGTATTTGGAGTGTGTTTTTATTGGTGCTGTAACAAATTACCACAATATTATTTTTGTAAGAGGAAGGAAGACAGGCAGGAAGGTATAGAGAGAAGGCAGAAACATTTTTATTTATTTGTTCATTTTTTGGTTATTTCCCCTGGTTCCAGGTCACAAACCCAGGTTTCTGGGGTTTATGCTCCAGTAACCTTTTTAGCACCTGAGCCACCGGGGAGTGCCAAATCACCACAATCGTAATGTCTTAACACAACAGTAACTTATCTTGCAATTCTGTAGGTCAGAAGTCCAACATGGGTCTCACTGGGCTACACTAAAGATTTCATCAGGGTTCCATCCCTTTGGTGATACCATAGGGAGAAACCATTTCTTTGGAGCTGTGTGACTATGATCAGTCTCTGTTTTCATGATAACTGCCAACTGAGGGCGATTTCTCTTTAGAAAGATCATTCACATTGTTTGGTTCACAACTGCGCATCTTCAAGGTCAGTAACAAAGGGTCAAGTCCTTCTTACTTCACATCTCTCTAACCTACTTTTCTATTTCTCTTTGAAGGGGTCCTGTGATTTAATTAGACACACCTAGGAAATCTAAAATAATCTCCCCATTCCAAAGTCTTCACTTTAATCACATCTGCAAAATTCCTTTTATCAATTATAAAAACATTCACTGATTCAGATGATTAGATGCCAGATTCTGCCAAATGGGAAAAAAAAAAAAAACACTATGAAAATATACACTTTACCCTATACCCAGAGGTCTTCTTATTGGAGAACTTGTATTGGCACAAACAATTTTAATTCTTTTACAAACTTAATTTAATGAGTTTCTGTTTCATTTTGTTTTTAGCCTTTTAAAAATTTGTTGATTTTTCTGATGAAAAGGAGATTTTGAAAATGTAAAACATTGTTGTTTCTTCCTCCAGCTATGACTTCTGTGTCAGAAGATTCTATTTAGCCTCCAATATCCAACTCAGACCTTGGTTTGACGTGAAGGTTTCTTTGATCATCTCAGCCAGAAGTACCCTTCACTCTTCTGAATTACTACACATTGTAGAAAAAACTATTTTATCTGTTTTCTCAATGGGACATATTTTCATTAATTAATTTCAAATTATTATCTCAAAGCATCAGGCTTTGTTCAAGGTTGTGTTCTCAAGCAGTTAGTCATCATTCCTTTAGAAGCATACTTTCTTCTTTACTAGACTCCAGTGAATTTTAATGCAGAAATCATAACTTATGTTATGTGGCCATTTTATTAGTATGGCACAAAGGAATTCACTAAATTTTTGTTGGATATAAGTAAATTCCTAATATATAATCTTATGCAAACTGCTTAGAAATATTTATATGCTTGCTTTTGCTAGAATTTACCTCAAAACAAATCAGGGTGTATTCTTCTTAAAAGACTACTTGTTGTAATTTATTTTTCTGAAATAAAAATCCCTGAATATCTAAAGACTATAGAAAGTTCAAACTACAGAAAAAAATTTCCTCTCTCCTACACCTGAAAACTTCAGAAAGATTCACTTGAATAGAGTTTTAATTTTTAATCTGTTTTACTTCCAAAGAATTGGATAAGAGAATCAAAGTTAACATGGCAAGACATATGTAGACCAAAACTATCATAAGCTATGTGTGTGTTGAGGCTGACCAATTTTACACTGAAATGAGTAGGCAGAAAACATTAAAATCACAAACCATTAAAAAATAGAAATGTAAATATAGAAAAAGAATAGGTTTCTCCTTTAACTCCTGAATGCTTCATAGGAAAGAAAACTTTGTTTCTCTGAAGTGTTCTTTAGAAATCTGGATTTGAAAGATTAGAGAAAAATAGTACAAATGCAAGTTATTATTGTATGTCTTTGAGTACTGTTTTCTGATATGGATTGGCAGATAATAAGGACATAAGATTTTATATTTGTGAAACCAAGTTGTCAACACTGGGTGATTGAAAATGATAAGAGAAATCCTAAATATTTGGGGCTATATTAGCATATAACATCTGTTATATTGAAAAGGACAGTTAAAAATATTGAAATCATTTTGTATTTTGTGCTTGTTCTGCTGGAAATACAAAGATGACATAAGAACAGTTATTTGCTCAAAAATCACATAGCAATTATGTTCTCATTGAAAATAATACATAGCGCATGAAATCATGAGATTTGCCATAAAATATTACCAAAAAATTATTTTCTCAGTTCTTAATGTAGTTTATTCCATAAGTTCCAAAGTTATCTGTGATGAAAAGAGAAAATGCCTGTCCCACGTAGATTGGGACACTCATATTTTAATTGTTCTTTTTGTTCTTAAACTGTATTCATGTGATATTAAGAATCTGATCTGGGGTTCATAAAAGAAGCCTCCTGCACTTGAAAACATATAAGATAAGTTCTACTTGGTTGACATGACATAGTATCTGTTACTAAAAAAAAAGTGAGACTAAGGAGAAAACATTCTTTATATATTAAATAATTGAACACTTTAACACTAAAAAAAATACAACCAGGTAAAAATGTCCCAAAAGCAACAGCTGGTGTAGGTGTACAAACAAAGCAAGATTTTATGATTGAATATTGGGGCTATTTACAAAGATAAAAGATACAATAAAAATGTGTAGACTTTAAATCCAAGACAGATATAGATTAATAATAATCACCAGAGATTATACATATATCCTTAGACAGTCACGTATTTCCTATTAAGTTAGACGAATGTTAATACTACAGCTATTTACTTTTTATGTTTTTCATTAACTATATATTTTATGCTAAAATTTAAAAATAAAAAATTGCTTTACACTAAAGAATTTCTTATAAAATTAATGTTGCCTAATCATATTGAAGTCAATATATGATTCTTTTCCATGTATTTAGAAATTCTAACTTATTAATATTTATTGTTATTACAATTATATTAGTGCTTATGTTTTATAAACTGACTTCATATGAATATTTTTATTGGCTATATTTTATTATTAGTATTTTATTAATCTTTGTCTACATCCTATTATATAGACTTGGACATTATTTAGTTTCTCCCAGAATTGACAAGAAAAAAATTGTAGATTTGTATGGAAATAAGAACTCTAGAACAGGAAATACATATTCTAGTATAACAGACTAGGACCTATAAGACAAAAAGAAAACATTGGATTAAAAACAATAAAAGAACTTTCATAGCACATTTTATCTCATGCAGAGAATCTGTCTTCTCTGGAGAAATAAGCTTAAAGAATCAACCAATCCTTTTGTTGGTTTCAGAAATTTTGCTTTATAAAAACTCTCTTCAGGTTGATTTTATAAACATATCATATCAGAAGATGAGAAGTTGAGAGCTACATTCAAAATTCTGCTGCCCAGATCTGATAGTTAGATAACCAATCCCCCTAGCAAATTGGGACTGTGTTTGCCACTTTCTTTTCAGAAATCTCTTTGAGTTGCACAAGAATGAGAATCCATGCAAAGTGCCTCAAGAATAGTTTTGTCTTCCCATCTTGTGTATGTCACATGACGTCATTCATCTACAAATATGATTCTTCCAGTATTTATTGATCGATCAATTACTGAATGTCAGGCACTCTGTCCATTAACAGTTTAGAGCAGTAAAGAAGAGAAAGCCTCATTTCTCATTCTTCTACTTGCTCTTGGTGATGGAACCCTCATAATTTCACCTTTCCATACCACATAGACATTTAGCTGATCAGTCAATATTTTTCTGTGCATTTTTAATTCAAATGGCCATTACTATGATCTACTGATTCATTCTGGGTCATAGTATATAAATTAATGACTCAGTTCAGCTCAGTGTTATAGTCGCTAAGACCTTGATAGGAGCAGTCAGCATGGCTACTGAAGGACATGGCCCATAGTAGAAGTTATAGTCGAAGTAGATCCCCAGTAAAAGAGGTTAACTGTAGGAAGGTATATACAAGAATAGTATCTTCATATTATAATACAATTTATCTTCCAAAGGTCCCCAAATATTAAGGACAGATGTAGATATATGCTATATCCCTTAACAGTTGATTAGGGATACATAACCCATGAATTCATTAACATCTACTTTGATTTCAGATATTTTGCTTTAATCAAGAGGAAAAACCATCCTCATAAAACAGCATCGTGGTTTAGATAATTTCAGCAATGAGTTACCTGGACTTGGGAACAGAAAAATAAACAAACAAAATACAATAGTGTGCTCAGATATGTTTCTAATGATTGCACTTGCAGAGTATCTTACGCAAGAGAAATATTTAGAAGCTGCTTTTGCTTTGAATTTTAAACCATGGAGATATAAAGAATCAAGATATCAATAGTGATTTATGTTCATTTGATCAGGGCAGCTAAAAGAGCAAATACTGCTGAACAGATATCAAGTAATAAGGCTTCATATGAAGAGAGAAGTGATTCATTTTCCTGACTTACAACAAAATATTCACCCCACATCACCCCATGCATTCAAAGTCCATCAACAATTTCAAAACCTACATTAGAAAGAAGGTTCAGAATAAAAATTCAAGTGATATGGAACCATATTTCAAGCTATTGCATCATGTCTTCTATTTTTGTTATCTTTTCAAAACTTATTTTTGTGTTCCTTTTGGTGTGGGCTTCATAATTTAATTTAGTTGTATGCTAGGTTAGATCAAGAGAAAGAGAAGTTTCAATTTTTAAAGTAAAAAAGGTTTTAAGCATTCAGCAATTCAATTCAATAAATGATTTTAAGCTCTAACTTTTTATAAGGTTTAGAACTCACAGCTTAGATGCTACAAAAACAAATAGGCCATAGTCTTTTATGAAATGTTTCTCTATTTGTCAGCTTTTTCTTAAGCACATATCATATCAATCCCTTAAAGAGAGAGCACTAGTCAGTTTCAGGAATTTTCTCTGACCATTAAGTGTTTTTACAGTAAATGTCAATAGGAAAGACTAGATCACATTCTTATGAGTTACACAGCTTTGCATTTAGGATGCAAAAGACCATAGTGGTATCTACAGTTCACACTGGACTTTTCCAAAACACACAAACGCCTACACTCATCAACTAATTATCATAACTATTAAAATAATTTTAATTTCTACATGTATTGTTGTGAGACTAGAAATCAGAGACAAGTATTCAATGTAGGGGCAATGGTAGATGCATCAGTGATATAATGCAGTTAGAGGGAAAAGAAGAATAAATAAAAGAGTTAATTGCAAAACAACAAAGAAACTAGTTGGAAAAGAAAAATGTTGAGTAAAATGTTGAAATTCAAACAAAATGACCAAGGGACAAACGGAATAATCAGGATGAAAACTTATGAACCTGGCACAAAAGCAATGACCTTGTTAGAACTGGGGACCCTGCAGCAAAATTAAGAATAAAGAGTGTAATTCCATATTAAGCCTATGTTGTTGATGTGAAAAATGTTAATGAACGTTTTGCTTGAAACCAGGATTGGTTTTAGGGTCCTGAGACAAATTCAATAATACCTATTGTGAGAAATGAGGTGCACAACCTGGGAAATAAGTATAGTCCATCATTTGTGAATTTAAAGATACACATCATCACAGCAATGTTTACAGATATTACTCAGAATACTTGAGTTACTTATATGGGTGCTACTTAAATTCCTTTAAAGGGAATATAAACAAACTAATCAGGCAGCCCATTGAAATTATTACATCATACTGAGGCTTTGAATTCTGTATAAGGATATTTATGTCATGCATTCTTAATAGGGGAAACATCCTCAAGGGTGCGAAACTTAGTCTTTTTAAGTGCAGAATACTGATAGACATACAGTAGATGAAGAAATATGAAGTATCACTATGGTGCTAAAATGTTAATTGAATAGTATTGAATGTTAATGCCCCCCCCTTCATATGTTGAAATGCTCAATCCACAGTGGGGGTGGTGTTTGAAAGCTGGAGTCTTTGATTCATAATTAAGACATAAGGGTGAACACACACAAAAGGGATTAGTGACCATATAAGAGACCAAGGGAACTCCCTTGCCCCTCTACCATGTGAGTTTTCACC
Source organism: Solenodon paradoxus (assembly GCA_004363575.1). Taxonomy (NCBI): domain Eukaryota; kingdom Metazoa; phylum Chordata; class Mammalia; order Eulipotyphla; family Solenodontidae; genus Solenodon; species Solenodon paradoxus. Next base: position 60,676 of record RJWH01003038.1, on the reverse strand, counting down.
ATCCTTGTACCAAGAAGTGTTGCCCTCACCAGGCACCAAGTCTGGGAGTATCTTACATTTACAATTCTCAGTCTCCAGAAGTGTAAAAAAAAGTTTCTGCTGCTTGTAAGTCACCTAGGCTGTGGCATACTGTTACAGAAGTCTGGAAGGACTAATACTTTTGATAATAGGTAAGAAAAAAATAATGTCGGAAAAAAGCACTTTGTGAAAGTGATAATGAAAAATGGTTGAGACACTAGCATAGGAATTATCCCCGAGGTTATGTACAAGCGAATAAATTAAAATATATCACAAAATCAATGAGTACATAATAGTTTGCATTCAATTTCTATTTCTAAAAAGAAATTAAGTGTTAATAATAGACTATTTTAAATATCTTATTATCAAATTATGTATCAAGAACTCTAATTAGCTGACAAATTCTCTCCTGGTAAAAAATTATTTCTTTATGTAAAAGCCTAAAATCAATTTAAATAAGCACTAAGCTTTCTTTGCTCAGAAAATAAAATTCTATTAACCAAATATGAATCTTAAAAGGATTTGATATTTATTCTCTTAAACACTTATTATTCATAAATATCCCTTCTCTTCAAGGATAATGTCAAGAGGTCAGTCTCACTTGAAATAAAAAATAACTTCTACGATTGAATTGTAACTTTATTTTATTAGAAAGCCTTCTGAAATGTCTGGCTGTTTCAGTTTTCTATTATATATATACGCCTCAACTTTCTAATCTATGTCTGATAGTCCTTGTATTTGTTACCTTTATTTAAACTTTCAAAGGGAAAACATTACATGGGGGAAAAAAAGAGATTAAGGAAGAGAATATAGAATACAAAATACCAAATAGAAAAGCGAATGATTTTTCTCTCATTGCCTTACCTGTACTGTATTAGTCAATCTTCTATAAAAAAATCAGTAGGGAAAAGTTGATTTCTAGTTTGCATGCTCTAGGAATCTGATGATGGCTTTCACCAATCTTGTCTTCATGCAGCAGATTTTCTGAGATGAATATGTTATGTAAACCAAATTGATTTCACTGAGGGGTAGTTCACAAAAGAAATTAAAGATCAATTGTCTTTCTAATTAAGAAAGCAAGAATATCTATAAAATGATGACATTTAAATTATCTTTATTTTTGAGGAACATATACTCCTAATGAAATCATTGATGCTGTGGAATAAAATGAGTTGTTTTAGTGAATTGTTCCTTTCTCTTATATGGAAAGCAAAAAAGGAATGTACAAAGGGAGAGAGAGAGGGAAGGATGGTAGGAAAAAGAGAGAGAAGAATGTAATTTCTAGAAGATAGTTATAATCTGTAACTGCAAATAGATGTAAACTTTTCACTTACAAGTTCCATGAATTAAAGGATGATTTAATAAAATATATTTGGAAACCAAATTTGATTCACATCACATGATTAAAGTAATAATACTCAACATTTTGCAATTTATGTTCAAATGTTTATATATCCCCAAAATGGAAAATTTGATACTACTATCACAAAATGATTAAACAGACATGGAGAGATATAACAATGTAGTTAAAATAGGGCCTCAGTTAATGACAAGCAATTCATTATCAATTTATTAATTATGTGCTCTGGTTTGGAGTAATATGGAATTAAATTCTAAGAATTTTTTTACTTCCGTGTCCTCCTAACTCAAATTGATTTCCTTAAAAGATGATAATTCTTTAAAAATAATGCGCACAAATGATTCCATTACTTTTAAACCAAAGGAAAATACGATAATAATTAATACAAAGGAAAAATGTGGGTTCTACTAAGGTTCTCTTCAGTAGTATGTTTGTTGACACAAAATAGTACAATTTCCAATCAAAATTACCTATCCATGAATGTAGGTCAAAACTAGCTATTTTACTGTGTTTGCACCTCCAGGAGATTTTTTTTTTAGAAATATGTTTTGCCAAATATTCTGACATCCTAAATTCATACACATAGTAATTGTTCTTAAAGGGTTGAAAAAAGAAATCTACCTAAATTTCACTGTATTTCCAAATTTCCTGTAATTTGTTGAGGATTTGGGCACTGTAGAGAAGAAAGTAAAAATACAGGGAAAAATAACATGCTTCCCCTTCTGCAGTTCTGTAATCATATCTATCCATACTTCTCTAATGACCTTTTAACACTATAAGAACCACCTTAAAACATTTCCAGTACTTCTTGCATTTCTGTGCTTGATTTTCCCCTTTTGGTTGCCTTGTTTTACTTGCCCAATTATGACACTATGGGAAACCTTCTGCATTTTTCTGAGAAATTCTTACTTTTGACAATATTACTGTCTTTAAGTTAGGGTCATAGTACAGCAAAAGTCTTCTCTGTCTTCTAACACCCAAGGTGATCTTGGAATATGCAGTGGATCCAGGCTCCTGGAACAATAGAGAAATGGGCTATATTAATATAAATCACCAATAAATATGTGTTAAAATGCCCATTTTCATCAATTAAAATAAGTGGTAGCTAAAATATGATGACTGTTCTTTTTCATGATAAGAATGTGGAAAAAGTAAAAAAGTATCACAAAATCTCTACACAGTAAGAGTTTTCTTCTTTATAATTTTTCCTATTTCCTGAGATTTCTAAAGGTAGAAATTCCTATTTGAGCAACCATGAAACAGTAAATGCTATTAAATAAATGTAATGCATGCCAATTGTCTAAGATAGCTGTAAATAAATTTAAGTACCCCACAGCCTTATTTACCATTCAAGACATCTAATCAATTCTATACTTCTTTATGAATATTTTGATTCATAATCATTTATAAAACACTCATGTTTCACCATAAGCGATGTTTTGCATCATTTTCCTGAATTTACTGTTATATGAATATCTTTCTGATATATTTGGTTCTCAGAGTCTTGCAAGTATTTAAATTGAATCATAATAATAGCTATTTTTATAGATCAAAATGTTTAAATATCAGAAGTTTCCTAAGGTTCAAGTGAGTAGTTTGTAACTTAAATCACAGTGGCAATGAGAACGACAAGTAAAACAAAGGTAATTGCCTTTTCTATGCAAACGTGTTTATGTTTACCTATGGAAACATCACACAAGAGGTTTAAACACGTATAAAATAGACAAGGAAGTTCTGTGAGTAGATGCAATATCAAGTTCTGCCGTCTATTCACTTCCACAGAATTGTTGATCCAGAGGGAACCTTGAAAGGTCATTCACGCCATAGTTCTGAAACCATCATAGTCTGTTTCTATGCCAAAATTGAAGTTCAAATGCTGGTCAGAGATGGAAATGGCAGATCCAAGCTAGACTGAAGTTGTAACTTTCGGTCATTGCTATGACTCAGTGATTAACTGCAACACGAACTGTCTACACTCTGTAAATAAACTGAATTTGCTAATAAGCAAAGTTGACCAGAATCATAGTAGAACACTTAGTAGTTTCTCTTAGCATCATTTGAGGACTTGCAAAAAAAGACCTGGTACTCAAAATTAGCTGATAACTTGTCATTATTATCAACTCATTTCTTTTTATCAAAGTTTTTACTGCCTAATCCATGGTACTTAAATATAGATATCACTCAGGATGAAACATTTAAACACAGATCGAGTGCTACCCCTTTATTTTAAAGAAGCAAATGGAAGCACCAGTCATCAGAAAAAAAGTAGGCATAAAACATTCAGAAAAGAGAGATGACTTATGATAAATTTTCTTCCTAATTTAGTTTCCTAATATTAGCTTCTTCCTAATATTATTCTTTCCTAATATTAGTTTCTTTAATAACTGCTTGACTTTCATTTCATCCAATAATAGTTCTTCCATTATAACTTTCAAAATATAGACAACATCCAGATAATAATCAAGTTATAACCCAGAAAAATCTTTGAGAAGAACACACAGTGGTTTTTATGGAAAATCTTGAATTATTCCTCACTCTGGTAATAATGGAAACCTTGTGGCACCTTTGAGAGATTTGCACAGCCCACACCTGTCCCCACTTTAGAATTGCCGTCATACAGGAAGTTGGATCCTAGCAGAATATTTGCACTTCAGAGCTTGTACACCTCTCTACAGTCTATTGAACCAATGATAGACATTCAATGACCCTAAGAAAACCAGCAGAACCTTTCTTCATATAAAGGTGAGATTTGAATGGTTTTGTCTCTTACAGGTGGAAGAATTTATGCAAACTCAGGAAGCATGTCCTGATGATGATCTACCTGTTTCAGGAAAATAGAGTCAATAAAGAGAGACACATAGGGAGATTAAGAGGCTCAGGGTTTCCCTAAACAATTAATTCAGATACATTTCCAACTCCAAATTTCAATACTTCATCAATAGTGCTTGACAGTATTTTGAGATTGTGGGTACCATAGGTATCACTGATAATTGACAATACATGGAAATATATGGAAAAATATATGGAAGTAAATACAGAGGGACTTTTTTATGAGGTTAACTTGAGAACATGTTTAAAATAACAAAAACTATAACAACAAAAAAGCCAGCAAAATAACATTAACAAAATGCCGGAATCATCTATATATGTCAGACAGTGTTGTAGAGTGTTATAAGATTTTCTATTTTATCTTCACAGTAACCTCATAAAATAGACCATGATCCTCTCCGAGTTATGTCTGACAGATCGAGAGTATAATGTCAAACAGCTGGTCATGTTTATCTAGTTTTTAACATATGTATACAGAGCTCTATAAAGTATGACATTAGACTGTTCGCATCAGATTCACCAGGATCACTGAAAAACATGAAAACAGCAACTCTTAATAACAGACATGACCACAGAATCACAATTTCTAGACCACGTATTTTTTCAGTTACTCTCAAGTAATTCTTAGGCACACTTTAAGAATCATTATTCTGTGTTCTAAATAGCAAGCATGGTTGAAAACTGCTGCTGGGGTTGTGGGGATAACATCAGTATATGTGTCAGGGGGAGGAAGAGTCTAGGAAAGGCAATAATGAAAAGTGACTGAAGGATTTCTCTTCCACTGCTATATCCCAGGCCCTCAGTACCACTTGATCTGCTACTACAAATCATAATTTTTGGCATTCAAATTTTGGAAAGAAGTGGTGGGCTCATCAGTGGAAATTTTAGCCCTTCAGAGCCAAAATGGGTTATATAGATTTCCAATTCCATTTAGAATCATAAAAATTCAGTTTTGATCAGTCTTAACCTAAAATATAAATTAAAAAAACAGAGACTTTGAGCTAATAATTTCCTAAATCATAATGTTGCATTCTGAACATGAGCATTTCTTTTCCTTGAGTAGAAATATATAATTGTTTTTCTTCTTTTTCACAACCACAGGGATTCTCCGACACACTATCATTTGTGCAGATGGAACCACTCCATTCCTAAAGAGTGGGAAGTCTTTCCTGTCATATTTTATTGGTTCTTCTGGTCATTAAAGTTGACAGACTATAAATCCCTTGTTACCATTAAACAGACTGTGAATGACAAGATAGTATTAAGCATTTCTGGCACAGGGATTGCAGTTGGGTAATCAATAGCACCATCATTCTAGGAAAATTATTGCTGTAATTGAAGCAGGGATGAGCATCAAGGAGAATTGTATGTTCCCTTTCTATGTGGACTTAGAAAAATAAAACTAAAAATAAAAAGTAGGCCAGTTCACAGTTGCAAACATTTTGATTAATAATAATGATGAAGAAGGCAGAAATAAATGGCTGTAGTTGAGATAGAAGATCTGGTCTTTTCTTGGGATAACGTTTTTTTTTTTCAGCTCTGTAAGGCCTAGAAAACATGGGAGGCCATCATTGAATGTGCTGGCACTACCCAATCTCATGGCCAAGTGCACAAATTATCCATTACTTTGAAAAAAATTGGTATGTTGTAGTGTTTATTAATGAGTTGATTATATTTTTAGAAAGCATGGAAAATGTGTAGACGCTGATGTCATTGCACTTTGGCTTTGCTAAAGATGACTATTGTGAAAAAAGTTGTTTCTTCCCTTGGCCCTGGGTCACTAGACTGCTCCTCCCTTCTTTTCCACCCACCTCCCCACTCCCTCCTAGACATCCAAACACTCAGAAAATAAGGAAAATATGTTTCTGGAGGTTTAAATCTTCCATTTACATTGCTGACTAAATTAGTTTCCTCTTTGAAATAGCAATATCCTCTAATTTTCCTACATGACTCCTCTATGAATGTAATGAAAGAAATATTTATACTCATGTACTTCACATTTGTGTCCTTTCCTTGACATTAGTTGAATGAGGGTGAGAAATTTTTTTGTTTGTTTTTTACCCTCAGCCTCTGTACACTCTAGTACCATGAGTAATGTCAGGTTACACATGAATACATTGTTAAAAAAGTATATATGTCTGCATATATATTTGAATGATGAATATGCATCCCCCAATTATCCTTATAACTACTGTCACCGGATACTTTTGATTAAAAACATGTGCGGTAACCTTCCGTTTTTAACTCATTTAATTTTGCTTCAGTTAAAATACCCATGAGATTTCTACTTTCTCTCCAATATACAAAACAACATGGATTTAATCTCAACCCCCAAAAGTCCATGAAAAACTTGCAAGGACACAGTAATCTAACTCAGTCTTCTTTATTCACATCTCAGGAATTTCAATAAATTAAAAAACCTTTATATTTTTTTTTGTTTGCTAGTTAACTTGTTTTAAATGTCTTCCATTTTGACTAAGCTATAAATCTTTCCTTAATGCCAATGTCGTAGTTTTTCCAATATAACTTCTAAGCTTCTATCTTCTACAAAATCACAATATCTTAAGAAAGAAGACTGCAAGACATCTCAGGGAACACTTCCACAAATTCTTAGGTCATTGGTCAAAACAAAATGGAGACTGCACCTCCAGTTCTAATAAGTACATCTAATACTGATATTTTATTGTCTTGTTTTCCTACTTTATTTCAATTGTCAGTGGCCATGTGATATTATTAGGTAAGAAAGTGCTCTTCACAAGAGACTGTAGCAAAGGTGGCCTTTCCATTTTTTCTTTGTCAGAAACTTTCATTTCTATTAAGTCATATGAAATTTCTTTCAGTCAGCAGGTCCAACATACAATATACCCTGGAATGTTCTTTTTTAAGTGCAAACTGGATACATGGTTTGAATTAAATTATATGTCCAGACATTTTATTGGGATTATACTATGGCAGAAGACAGAAATCATAAATCTTCTTTGTAACCAACTAAAATTTCTTAGCACAGCATTTTACCAAGTATATATTTAAGATTCTATTAAAGAATGTAGTAAAGTAAGGAAGTTTATAAGCCTATTTGTTTAACTTGTCTTATGGACTCTTCGAAAAATGCCTTAAATTTTTCCACTTTTGCTAAAAATTAAAAAATCATTGTCTTTCAGGGAATTAAAAAAGAAAGAAAAAATTGAAAGCATCTTGCTTTTGTATTGAGATAATATTGGTATATAACATGGTATAAATGTGTAACACCAGAAATTTGATACTTTGAAAGCAGCAAGCACAAGGGATAGGTGAGATACAATGAGGGAAACTAATGAATAAAAACAATAATACCATATGGATACATAAAGTACAATCCCAATTTTATGAGAAAACCAGATCTTCACAAAATTTTAACATAAGATTGCAGTCATGGAACATTGTGATTTAAAACTCTGTAAACACAGACGAAGGACATATTTTACCTTGGAGATCCAAGGACAAGTAACTGATTTCTCTGCTTCATGAAAATGACAAACCAAAAACGATGACTCTAAGATTTCCATATCTTGGTAAAAATCATAGGAGAGATAAAAGGTAAAATCTTAACTTTGCTCTCTGAAGAATTTAATGAATTCTCAGCATCCATTGACAGAAGCATACCCACCCTTCTAGGCATAAACACAGAATAGATTACACAGGAACACATATGCCTGTACACAAAATCGTGGCATCAAGTTGCTGTTTTCTGATGTATCCTAGTTGTAGACAGGTTTTTAGTTCTTTGAGGGCAAGGAAAGATCACTTTTCCGACTGTGTCCCCAGGGTACGTGATATATAGAAAATAAATATATAATTCTATCCAGTAAGTACATGCTAACCAAATTTAAATCAAATAAACTCCTTTCTCTATGACTTCCCATAATTCATTACCTTAGAATTTCAGAAACATTAGGTCAGCCATGCTCCAGCAACTGATCTCCAACTTAGCTTCCTGCCCTGGGGACATCTGTTTATGCTTCTTCTTTCAGAACACAAAAGGCATGACAATTTCGAGGGTATAAATCCAGGTTTCATTCTGGGTGTCTAAGTTGTTTATATTTTGACTAACCCATGCCGGTAAGACTTGAATTTTAAGCAAACCGGATAAGCATCTGTGAACTGATAGTCCTTTTATAGGTTTCATTATTTGGATAAGGAGGTTGTTATTTTGCATCCAACCTATGCAGAGTCTAATGATGCACCTTTAATGTACTTTATGTTGGTTAACTCTTTTTTTTCTTTATAAAAAAAAGTGCAGGCAGGAATGAAGGTAAGTAGGCAGGCAGGCAGGCAGAAAGAAAGAGGAGGAAGCAACATTTTATTTTATTTTTTATTTAGTTCTTCACACTGGTTGTTTCCATCCCGACATTCCCCCACCCTTACCTGGGACTTGAACCCCGACGTATGTGGTCTCTGCTCCTTCGGAGTGATTGATCCAACCAATACTCCACCAGGGCATGCCTATCTGTTTAATTCTTATAAACACCTTGAAAGTCACCATTTTTATCCTTTGTTTTCAGAGAAAGGACCTGAATAGTGATATTTTCAAGTTAGGCATAGCTACTAGTATCATCTCCTATAACTAGGCTTTCCTTTTTTCTCATTTAGCAGAATACTATTTTTTCATTGGCAAAATCAACACTTTAAAAGAATTTCTCAGATTCCCATGCTGATATAGGCAGCTATGTAATGATATTTCTGAACAATGAAAAAATAAGTAAATTTGTGGGGAATGACTTCTGGGAAAGCACCATAAAGAGGAAATGAAATCATGCACAAACACTTGTAACCTTTTTTTCCTTGGCAAGTTTCCCTCTTCAGCTCAGATATGCAGATCTATCAGTCAAAAAGGCCAAAGAGAATAAATTTTGAGAGACAAGCCCTAAGAGAAAATCACCCCGATATTCATGAGACATCAGGATGCCTACTTCTGAATTTTTGCTTTGAGGAAATAATCCAACAACTATATTGCTTAAACCACTGTTTCTGTGATCATTCATAACATACAGCTAAACTCTGTCCTCTGTATGAATATTCAGTGGTTAAGTCCAAGATCCCAGAGACATAAGCAATGAAATAACATAACTTATTTTAAAATATAATCAATACAGACTGTTAATAGAAGAAATCCTAAGTATAAAATCAGTTTGCTTAAATAATATTTAAGGGCTTACAGGCAGGACTTGAATTATTTTCCTTTAGGCTCATCTGTATCCTAAGATACAAACATGATCTACTTCATCTTCACTGTTTTTATCTATGCATTCATCAAGCATTTGTGAGAGTTTGCTGTCAACAGATACATGTGTGGTTCAAAGACAAGGGCTGAAAATGTGACCAAGAAGTTTGCAATCTAATTTGGCAGATATTTCAAATAAATAATTAAGTAAGGAATTATTATGATTGTCATAAGCACTCCAAAAATAATGTGATATTCTGAGAACACATATACAGAGTTATCTATAGGTCCAGAGAAAGCCTTGGAGATGTTAAAATTTTCAAGAGTTTATTTGAACAAATATAGATTATAATTGTGCAGTATCAAACCAAAAGTGGCTATGAACTCTCCACTACCAGGAGCTGTGGAAAGCTTTGTATAAAGAAGATGTAGAAACAAAGCAAGGAAAATGATTAGCTACATTTAAGTGGTCGATGTATTTGGAGAAGCCTAGTTAGCTTTTTGTGATTGATTATCCTTAGGTTTTATTTCTTTACTGTTAAGTTATTTAGTATAGTAATTGACTCTACATTAGATGTTAGTTTTCCTACTTAGGTACCCACACATTGGAATCACCTCAGTCTAATGGTCTGTTTTTTTATTTTCCTTACCAGTGAGTGTGTGACATGTACTGACTTCCAAAAGCTAAGTATGACTTAGTGAGGCAAGCTGGGAGATAGAAGGATTCCAGCATAAGTAACAGCATGTGTTAAAGAACGGAGGTTTAAAAATGTTGGGAAAGTGGTTCACAAGTAAGATGTAGGTCTAAAACATAGGTCCTTTTAGACTGTGCTGAGATTTTGGACTTTCTCATAAAAGCGTTGGAAACCATGGAAAACTGATAAACGGCAAAATGAAATAGTCAAGCATCTTTGGGCATTAAAAAGAAAAACATCCCAATTGAAACAATTTTTAAAATATTTTGGATTAAGATAAGAGGAAGCAAAAATGTCAGTTATCATTGTTATGCTTATTTAGATAAGAAATGTTGGGGAATTAAATACAATAACAGCTGAGTTGAAAAGAAATAGACAATTTTTTTAAAAGAAACTTGCTGGTAGGAATGAAGATGAGTACGAAGGTAGGCAGTAAGTGAGAGGAGGAAGAACCATTTTATTTTTATTTAGTTGTACATATTGGTTGTTCATCCTCACCTAGGACGTGAACTGGGGTCCTTGGAATAGACACAGACTGAACTTAACCTGGAGGCAGTTGACCAAACCACTATTCCACCAAGATGCAGCAAAAACTAGACACATTAGAAAAATACTTAAGAGGTGGTTTTCTCCAGATGTAATGGTTATCCCATGAGTCAAAGGTTAGCAATGAAGACAAAAGTGACTTCCTCGTTTCTGGCTTAACAGCTCAGTGGGTAATACCATAAGCTACCATAGTAGAGAATGCAGGAGAAGGAATGATTTTGAAAGGAAAGAGCATTCATCCAATTTGATAAGTTGGAGGTTATATAACGTATCCAAGTGAAGATATTGAGTAGGCAGTTGAGTACAAAGAACAAAATTCAATAAAAGTCTGGGATGATGTTCTGATTGTGAGTTTGACTGCCCTAGAAATTTATTATGTTTATTGTCATACTTCTACTCCCTATGTTTCTAGATTAGAAGCTCTGTGACTACCAATGAGTCATTTTCTGCTAATGAGAATTAAGTAGATCATTGTTTCTTCAAACATCCTACTCACCTTGCTTCATTTCCTCCTTCTTGATAATTCCAAATGCCTTAGTCAAAAAGCAAACTTTATCAAAAAGTACTGTAATCACTGAGCATTGTGTCTGCTTACTATACTTGGTAACAATAATAGAACAATGCCAATGATTTACTGAGCGTGTAAATTTTCTAGACATGTTTTAATTCCTTGTGTATATAATTTCTAATCATCTCAGTAATTGAAAAAAGAAGTGCTTGCAACACCAGTTTATTAGTTATGGAACTGAGATTCAGAGAGGCTACATTGGCCAAGGTAGTCAAAGTAGAGACCCATCTTCTATCCTGAGTTTCTCAGACCCTTACATTGAAACCTGGACAGAATTTCACACCAGGCAGGACACGAGGACATTGTTACAGGACACGAGGACAATCTCATTCAACTGGGAACATATGGTAATGGCATACGTTGTCCTTAAGTGTTCCCACTGTAGACCTGATATGCTTCATGATTAAATTAGCTCCAAATACTGCATGTGTTCCAAGTGTTTTACAGAATGTTGCGTTCCTTGGGGGTCGGCTAGGTTTAGAAATAAGATATGGGTGAAGTTCAGAACACAACCAAAGGACTGATTTTATATTATATGTTCTTTTCGTTTACTTTTTTTTAAAAGGGACATGAGTAATAGAGACCTACATTTTGTCACTTTATAAACGAATATATCAAAAGGTATAAAAAGTCCATTTGTTTTAATAAAGAGTTCAGTAGGATGTTAATTTAGAGTAGTTGTAATAAATGAATGGTGACTTATTTTATACTGAAATGACAAAATGTCTGTCCATGGTGGCTAAGCCAGGTCCTGATTCAATACTTAGTGCTTCCAAGAATTTGTCACCTTAATGAGACGGCTGGGTGAGGTGGAGAGAAACATTTTCTAGACTTCATTTAACTTTTCTCCATCTTTATAAGGATCATTTCAGGATCTTTTTTGTGTTTTTTTTTTTTATTAAAGTCTTACACCAAATTTTGCTCATTTTGCACAAGTGATGAGACAAGATAAATTTAGCATTTTCTTAGTATATCTTTCATGCACAGAATACGAATTAATGATATAAACTATACATATTTAAAAAGCGCTATAAATACTGTGGAGAAGGAATGAACAGATCCTCTCTTAAACATATACACTTTCATTTTCAAACGTTTCATGGAAGTTGTTTTATAAGTAATATAGGTCTGCAAAGTGACTTTTCGAATTTTTAAAATATTTATTTTCAAATAAAATTTCTTTAAAACTAAAATCTACCAGTTCTATCAGTAAAAAAAAAAAATTGAGAAATGAATAGAGATATAAACACAAGAAAATTTTGCTATATTCACTTTCAAGCTCTATTCCTCTCATGACTATGATTGCAAAATACATAAATTTTGTATTTTGATAGCCTAGTTTGACTGATATTTTGGCCTGTAAAAGCTACTAAGTAATACTATGATTATTTTTGAAGACTTTCCGCAGTTCAGCAACACATTTGGGGGCAAATTCACCTGCACGAAACTGAAATTAGACTACTCGATCAGTGCCGACAGTGCTCACGCGGTAATTGCACCAGTTTCCTTGTCCTCCCAAGAGTTTACTGTAAGTGCTTCCAGAACAGAGCTTCTCCTTCCTGTCCACCTGGAACCATTCAGAGAAGGAGAATCTGGGAAAAGGTAGTTCTATAAAGTGGTGGCATGATTCCAAGTTAACAGCAGATTATCTCACGCATTATTTTGCAAATTGAAATGGCTGAAGACCTCAATATTTATGATTTAATAGTGCTCATTGAAACATAATTATGACAATCCTGTTTGTAGGTGCTCTAAAGTTCAAATAGAAAGGAAACTTATTGTAGATTCTACCAAAAGTTTTGACTATGGAGAAGACTGAACACAAATAATCCAGCTATGTCTCTCTCTCTCTCTCTCTCTCTCTCTCTCTCTCTCTCTCTCTCTCTCTTTCTGTCTACATATATTCACTATACGATCCAACACAAATCTGCAGTTTAGCTTTCATTATTTACATACCATAACTCGATAATTTATATTTTCAACATGAACTTCTCCCCTTCTGCCATCAAAAGATTTCCAGATTCTAACCATCTTCACTTCCATGCCTACCACCTAACCCAAGCTAAATATAATAAACTGCCTGCTGCTTAACAAGATTCCCAGCTATGGTCTGTCTCTTGTTCTCAACAATGTAGAGTATACAGGTGATTCTTGCTAAAACATTGTGTTACTTCTTTGATCAAGATCTCGGTGGCTTCCATCTGTCAACATACTGATTCCCACTTACATGTTGAGTTTTCATGTATGATTCAAGCCAATCACATATAATTACAACATGATTTGATTGAAGGAAATCCACATTTAAATAATAAAAGCACGCAATTCAGTTGGCAGTCATAAGGGGAAGGATTACCAACCACTAAGAGGAGGCTGAGGATACCAGTAGGAAAATATTAGCATTTCGGACCCAGAATTTCCTTCTCAGTGACAGCTCATCAGGGAGGGGAAAGCTACCCCTCCCTTTCCAGTCAGTTGCTGCCAATAAAACCTCCAAAGTCCTCATGGGCTTGGATTCCAAAGTGTCTCAGTTTGGCTTGATTCACTTCCTAGATTTATACAGCTTCAGAGATGGTGTTATCAAAGACATCTGTTTTAACTGGGCGTGGGTCTCTTGACCCAGCTAGGCCTTTATGAGTGTCATCCATTAGTTTCAGGTAGGTCTTCTCAAGGACCTACCTACATGATTGCTTAGCATGTCTACTTAACAGTGTTCTGGTAAACAAGTGGTTATATTCATTTTTTAACTGTCAGCGTGAGCCTTTTTTAAAAGTTAGCTATACTTAATTATTGATCCGTCAGTATCTTTACAAAAATGCATATACCACTTACCACCTTGCTCAAAGTAAAAAGCCAAATTCATTGTGATGTCTTATAAAATCTTTGTATCTGTTAATCGTGACCTTTCTGACCTCACTTTCTTTTCTTTTTTTTTTTAAAGGAAAGGTACAGATAGGAATAAAGGTAAGTGAAAAGAAAGAACAGAAGAGAGAAGAAGAATTTTATTTATTTAGTTGTTCATCTCGGTTGTTCTTCCTGGCCCTAAGACATGAACCTGGGTCCTTTAGGATACATGTGGACTTCATCCAGCTGGAGGTACTGGACTCAACCACGAGGGTGCACACTGACCTCACTTTCTAATACTCTCCCTTACACTTACGTCACTATACCCACTCTGGCCACATTATTGTCTCTGCTACACCAACCATCCTCCCACATCAGGTTCTTTGAACTTGCTTTCCCCTCTGCTTTGAGAACTACTTAACTCAGGATTATGATCAAATGTCACTTTTACAAAAAGACCTTCTCTGACCTTTCTGTGTAAAATAATATTTCACCCAGTAAGTCCATATCCTCTCTTTTAAAGTATAAATTACTTTTGAAAAATGTCAGCATATACGATGTATTTATTTAGTTTTGCCTCTTCCTTCCACTAGATTTTAAGTCGATGAGACTGAGAGTTTTGTTTCATTCATTGCAATATTCACAGAACAAAGAACAGGATGCAGTATTTTATAAACACTGGATAAATAATTGGTGAATGACTAAACAAATTAAATCTCAATCATGTAGAAAAATGATGACAGACAAGTGTGAAAAGTATCTGAGTTTAACATAATAAACAAGTATATTGCCTTACACAAGAAAGAATTTTTCTATTGCATAGCAAAGTTTATTTATCTGAAATGAAATCAGCAATTCATTCATTCTGGTATATAGTCTGTAGTTTCTATTTTGCTTTACTTTATATTAATATAATCTGCTGTCAGGTAATAGAACTAACTCTTCTTCATAAAATAGCACAATAATTCCAGGTTCTATAAAACATAACATTATGCCAATTTTTTTATTTTCAAAATAAGCATTATCAAACAATAAATTTACTTCTTTGTATTATCTAGAGACTTGCTGTGAACTAATATTTAACCAGTTTTTCAGCCATATCTCCCAACAATTTCCACTAAGAATTTCTACTTGAATGTCTTCCCCATTCTTCTCAACTTTACACATTCTTCCCTCTGACTGAGTGCTCTTCCAGCATTAATTTGCTTCTCAAGTATTTTCTCTGCATTTGAGACTCATGTCAGGTGTCCATTCTCTGACCAACCTTTCCCTGACCCACCTAGGTAGATCAAAGTGCTTCTTTTTATACACTTACTATACTATTTACACAGCTCTTGAAGGAAGAAACAATACCCACCAAAAAAATATCATAAACACCTGGAGCAGGTCTTATTAAATATTTCCTTAAAGAATGAATGTATGATGTAGGGAAAGCAAACTAGCACCCATCCAAGATTTAATAGGAGATCCTGAATTCTCACCTTTAGCTTTGAAATCAGACTTCTTAGTATCCCAGAGACATAAAGTTCTAGACTAAGACAAAAATGCATGATTTTTTTAATGTCACATACCTTGAACTCTAAGAACCAAAAATATTTAATTTCCTAATGCAAAAACATGGTGTAGAGAGATTAAACTAGAAAACACCTCACTCAGGTAATAAGCTTTATTTTACCCAGTAACTCTATAATGTATTTTACTGACTATAAAATTTCTATTTTTCTGTGAAAATTGATGTACCTAATAAGTTTAGTCACTAATTTATATACAAGCAGGCTTTTTTATTTTTAGAAAAAGTGAGAGCTTTATTCTTCTAGCTGAATTATTATGAAATAATTCTCACTCTGTATTCCATGACCCTTTGAAACTCAACTCCCTCCCCATTTTCATTGGCAGGTAAACTTGTCTTCCTTGCCAAATGAGTCACTTGAAATGGGAACATTATATTATTAGAGCCTACTGAGGTCAAGTTAATCTAAAGAAAATATAAGAAAGAAATAAAAAGTTGCCATGCTATATGAACACGCAGGAAAGTCTAACTTACAAATGAATCATTTATGAGGAAAAAAACTCTAAATTAAAAAATTGCTGAAACTCAACCTTACTAATTTTAGAAACTAAAACGTTTGACTAAAATGATTGCTTCTTCAAGATCTACATGAATTCCAAGGAGCTGAAAACTAAATATGAGATTGTTGGTATAAAAAGTTCACAAATTATTTAATATTCCTTCCCTTGAGAATGGGAGCTAGTTCTATCCTCATTTAGTATGATAAGCTTAGGGATTCACTTTCATCAAAAGAATTGTAGAAAAATGGGGATTGCTTCCAAGGTTGGGTAATAAAAAGATTCCCACTTCTAGCTTGTGTATATTCAGTTTATCTCTCGAAATAGAGATAGTTCTGTCATGGTCTCTTTCTCAGTCTCTCTATCCATCACTGTCTCTATCTCTGTTTCTATATCTGTCTCTAGCATTATCCCTCTGTCTCTTTCTTTATCTCTGACACTGTCTTTCTTTTCTCTCTATCTCTGTTACTGTCTCTCTATTGCCCTGTCTCTCTGCCACCATCTCACTCTCTGGTAACTCACTCTGAAGTGAACATGAGAGAAGTTCCAAGAAGAGGTAAGTTTGCTCCCATGGTCCGAGGACACACAATAACCCATTGAAGAGATTTGTGTGACAAAAAAGAAGCTTTGAGGCAAGATTGAAGAAAATTATGAAATATTTTATTTACATGAAAATGAAAATGTCATTAAATGAAATTCTGCTCTGTAGCAAATGGGGTTAAAATAGTTTTCATAAAATGCATTATTAAATCTTTTTTTACTAGTTCCTAGCAATGGTATTAACTGTAGTGGCACTGATATGTGTTTATATAAAAAGATTATTTCATTATACATGAAACTGAAAATTAATGAAAATAACTCTAACCTTTATATTCTCAAATAGAATTGTCAAATAATCTCTCTTTTTCAATTAAAACTGATCTTCTTGGGAATGAATGTTTTTATTACATGTGAACTAATTATGGATTACTCAAAAATCATGAATTATCGATAAATCTTTGTAGGGTAGTGTGAAAACATGACCCATGCTCAAACTTAAAAGTAGGCTTGGGAAGACTGACCAATGTTGAGTATGAACTTGAATGCAACAAATGGAAGATGATCACTGCCTCCACCTGCACTGACTGTACCCGAGATATCCTGCCCTGGAATTCTGCTGTCCTGACTACTTGGCTGTTCTTTGTTCTTACCCACTTGACTGCTCCTGCCCTCTCACTACCCTCCCTCTGCTGATACCTCCTATGAAAGAGGCCTTCCCCAACAGTGATGCAGTAACTTTCCAAAAAAATTCCTGATCCGCCACCATTGGGGAGGTGGAAATATGTCCAACCCACCACCATCAGAATCCCCTGTCATGAGTACAATGTGTCTTTTCATGATTTCCTTGGACTATTTACTAGGCATGACATTATTCTGCCTGAATGTGAATACCTGCACAACCATCATCTTGTGATCAAATGGTTAGTGACTTTATCTGCTATTTGTAATCTGCTTATTATAATAGAATTTTTATTTTAATAAAATAACTAATTTTTAAAAGTTATTATCTCTGTGTTGGGAAGGAAAAGTGAAAAGAAAACCAGAGAAGACAATTTGTCTTTGACAAAATTATTTGTATCAATCAAATAGATGATGGAATTTACTTGCTATTTCAAATGTACAGATGCAAGACCTAGGAAACATAACTACAGCAATGTGGATAGTAAGTTGACTATGATTTGTCTCTCTTGTTTGAGAGAATTCCTGATAGAGTAGTGATATCTTTATTCATAATATGGAAGAATTAAATTTTAAAGTCAAATATAAAGTGGATTTTAAGCCTTTTGGCTTATTATGTTGCCATTTCACAACATTGGGGATAATGAAGAATCGGCCCTATGTGCAGTGCTATATTTTATCTCCATGACCAGCAGCAGCACAACTTCAAAATTCCAATGATGAAAACAAGAGAGGAAGGAGAAATTGCAAGCAATCAGTATTCTTTTCCTGAGGAGAAAAAGGCCTTCGATATCTAACCGGTGATAAGAAAATTTATGAATACAAGGATTCCAGGAGGCAATTTTATAATATTGCCTTAAAATAACAATACTCTAGAAATGGGGTTTCAGGCAAAGTTGCATGGTAGAATAACACTGGAAAAGCACTTCTATATTCATTATTTAGTTTCACATTTACCCCCTGTGAATAGCTTAGGGAAGAGAAATTTCTGCCTTTTCGTGGATGAGAAATTGAGTCACAGAAACAGAGTTATTCTTCCAAGCTTGCATAGCAACCCTAGGAATAAAATTCCTATGACTTAAGATGTATGACCAGCTTCCTGAATTTTTTTCCCTAAGAAATATTGCCTTGATTCATCCATAGAAAATACCCTTAAAATTGAATCTCAGTGAAATAATAAGTGAGAAAAGATCTTAATTTTAAATGAAAATGTTAGAATTTTATAACTCAAATTTATGAAAGTCATCCTAGAAAGTTAAAAGTGGTTTAGCCCTGGCCCTATAGTCAGTCCTACAAAAGAGCTTTGCATGGTACATTTTTCCGCTTTATTGATGAGAAGTAGTCTTAATTGTGTAAGATTAAATAGCTAATGAGAACTGGAACCATGAGTATTAGCCTCTCACAACTTCTGAATACTAGTGCATCTCAGCGAATGCTAGGTACATTATTCTCAAACTGAGGTGTCCATACTCAGGACCATCGTCTAAAGAAGTGTATGAGAGTGCAGGTTATACTAGACTTATTTATAGAGTGTCAATTTTAACCAGTTTTTACACAAAAATAATTGGCTTCAAAAACAATATGTGCTATTAAAAGATAAAACTTCAAATATATTTGTGACATTGATGATTTCTTGAATTCTGTTACCAGGCTCCAAGGGTATTTATTTACTTTCCTCTGAAGTTGGGGTATGGTTTAGAGAAAATTAAAGGATCACTTTAGGATGCCTCTTCCTTTTTTTAAAATCTCTGTCCATCATACAACCCTATACAGTAAACGTACACTCCAATTTATACACTTCTTTGTAAGGTCAAAACTCATCTACAACGTGAGGATTTCTCATACATCTTGAAACATATAGCCTAAATTCTTAGATTATACTAAAAAGGTCTCCTTCAAAAGCTGGTAAACGGACCATGTGTGCTTCCAAATTCAGCACTATGGTAAATAACAGTGCCAGTTTTGCACTGATTACTCATTATTAGGGTACTATATGCTTCCTGGTCCATTTGGCATGACTATTGACTTAGAGATTGGACATACTTTAGAACTTCCATTTTTATATTCCACCAAACCAGTATCCTCTCCTTTCCCTGACACATACCTAACATCCATAAATTGTAACCTCTTTCCTCTCTATATTAGGTCTATAACGCTCTCCAATAAAATCACAGATGATATTTTACTTCAAAACTGAGATAGGAATGGAATAAAAAGCAAATTAAATTTATAGAATGCTCTGACCTCCTTCAAATATCATAAGTAAAACAATTTGTCTTCCATATTGAACTGAAGTTCTACAATTTGTAATTAAATTTCCACTATTTGTACTTCCTCACCCACACTTCCAGATTTCCATGATAATAAAAAATGTGTCTATCTTATTTGCTTGTTCTAAAATACAAGACAGTTTTTATTAAAAGTTGCAAGTGTTCTGGGGGTAGCTAGGAAATACATTTTTATTTCATTATTGGATTTTTTAAGAGCAGTGTTAGGTTTACAAAAATTGAGTAGATTATTTAGTTTCCATATAACTTTTTATACCTCTTTCCCCTGCTATTAACATCTTGCATTAGTATGGTACCTTTTTTACAATTGAAAATAAATATTAATAATTATTATTAAATAGAATTCATAGTTTACAATTGGTTTTATTCTTTTTGTTATTATTTATAGGTCTTGGCAAAGGCAGAATGCCATTCATCTTCTGTTACAACATCACACAGAATATTTTCACTGCCCAGATTTCTCTCTCCTCTTGAACTGACACCCACTAGTCTCTTTATTGTCTATATAATTTTGCCTTTTCCAGAATGCCATATATTAAAAATCATATAGTACACAGCCTTTTCAGAAGGTCTTCTTTTGCTAAAGGATATGCCTTTAAAGTTTCTGCATGTCTTTTTATGCTTTAATAAAATATTTCTTTTTCATCATTGAATAATGTTCATGTAAAAAAAATCATAGTTTGACCAGTCACCATTTGAACGACATATTTGTTGCTCCCAGTGTTGGACAACTATAGAAAGAGGTGCTACTAATTTTTGTGTTCAGATTTGTAGACTGATCTAAGTTTTCAAGGTAATTATTTACCTAAGGTAAACACTGAGAAATGTGATTATTAGATCATATGGTAAGATAATTTTTAGCCTTGTAGGATTTCAGATGTTCTTTTAAATCATTTTATTTCATTTTGTTTCTGGTAAGTACAAGTCTCAACTTTCCTTCCTTTTCTGATGTTTTCTATTACTCTTCCTTCTGGCTGTACCAAGACCCTCAATCCTTAGTTCTTTTGCAAAGGCTGTGGTTTGCAGCTAGATGAGGTTTTGTTGTGTATGTGGGTAAAAGATGAACCCAAGATCTTGCTAAGCTGCCATCTTGGGTGGAATATCCTAGGGCTTTTAGTGGTGAACTTTCTGTAGTATTTATGATATGCATTTAAGATGCACACCTGAAACATACAATATTGTAATGCAGTGCTATTTCAATAAATGTTATAATAAAAAAGAAAAGAAATCAGGAGCTTTATATGTGTCTGAAGCCTTGCTTACATCTCAGCAAAATATAATTTCAGTGTCTTTGAAATGGATTCTAAAGAGCTCAAATTATATGGATTTATTCCTTTGATTTCCTGTGTTTGACTTGTTTTACATAATAGGAGCAGTATAAACAACTTTTTACAAGATGGTGATACTTTTTAAGTGTCTTTTATATGTTTAGGTTGAAAAGTATTGTGAATTAAGATGGGTTTTGCTGTACCCCTCCTAACTCTAAATATGTCACTAAATTTACTAAGATTTCTAGATTTACAGTTTACTTTAAAAAAATTAGAGATACCTTAAGTTTGATTTTAATTAGGAGGAATACAGCTTAATATTTCAACAGGTTGTCAGCTTTTAAAAGAAACAAATAAAGCGAAATAATTTTAGAAAGCATTTGAAATCTATTAGAATGGCATAAATGCAAATACTGGCAATACCAAATGCTGGTGAAAATATGGAGCAAAAGTAGCTCTCATTCATTGCTAGAGGGAATGCAAAATGATACAGACACTTTGAAAAACTGTAGTTACTAACGGCGTTCATGATTTCTTCATAAATTTTTTCATAAGGAAAGGATTGGAAATAATATCTATACCAATAATTTAGGCATTTCATGAATAAACACTCACTCTGTGGATTCACATCTCACTCAAGAAAGAAACATTCAAGAACTTGATGAGGCTCTGTAGAAAGCAAAGACATATTCAGTAACTATGTTTTTCTCCTGAGGGCTCAGCCTGCTACCTTGGAAAAAAAATAGATTTTACAAACTGACTCTATAGATTGATTTAGTATGGAGAAAGCTTTGTTGTCTCGCACATAACAAATATTCAGGAATTCTGTAGAGACTTTCAAGTAGTTACTATGTATTACAGGTTGAGGCATAACG
The DNA here is from genome assembly GCA_004363575.1 of Solenodon paradoxus. Taxonomy (NCBI): domain Eukaryota; kingdom Metazoa; phylum Chordata; class Mammalia; order Eulipotyphla; family Solenodontidae; genus Solenodon; species Solenodon paradoxus. The sequence goes on along the minus strand of RJWH01003038.1, from coordinate 38,903 downwards.
GAAGCAGATTCTTAGAGATGCTTAGAGACAGCATTTAATGTGCAGGACATTAATTAGGAAGGTCTCTAGGTATCAACAACTACGGAAATAAAATTATCCAACCAAGATTGAGCAAAGACTGTAAGTGCTGTGAAGCCAACTCAGTACCACCAGTCAAACATTTGAGCTTGAAAGTTTCAGTTGCCCAAGAGAATTACCCCACTTCAGGCTTAATGAACTTGAACTTTCTACCCTGTCTTCAGTTAATGGATGTGGACCACGTCTGGCAGGACATGGTCTTGGAAAAAAGTGGATCTTTAACTTAGAAGTTTAGCGGGATCAACTGTATTCCTGGCCACTGCTGCTGACATTTAGGCTGCTGTTAATAATATTCCTCTCAATATTTTTCCATCCATTCAATGTTGCAGTCACCTTCAGCTGCTAGTCTTAGTAACTTACCTGGTGATTGATATGACCTAGAGTCTCATCTCTTAATAGGTATGAGAGCCTGGTTATCACAATCTTCTTAAATCAGGATTTTTACATTTGTCAGTTTACCAGTACAATTGAACAGAATCAACTATACAATTTAGAGGACTCAAGTAAATTCCATATACCAAACATATTATTCCCTTTCACCACTGACAATAGCAATTCTACTTATTTTTGATGATCAGATCAATTACCCAGGCCAACTTGCTTGTGAGCCCTGTATACAAGGGGCTTAAAATATCCACTAGCTCTGTTGTTCAATAATCCTATTATTGTGTCCCTGGATTAAGTGATTCGCTTTTGGGAATAGAAACATCGAACCATTCCAAGTCTGTCCGGACATGGAAATGGAATATGCAAATTCACTCATTGTGTCATAGGGAATAATGACAAGTGAAGTCACTCCTGCTTCTATTCTTTGGTGTTTAAACCCATGCAATTTCTACTGGCAGTACAATATGTGATATATTTTTATTTAAGACATATACAACAAATGGAGGATAGTATCTCATCCTCAAAATTTTGACTGTGAGTTTGTACATTTTTTGTTCGGTTAGCCACACCAACACTGTATCTGGCCAATATCTTTTGGATGATACAGAATGCAATACAGACAGTGAATTGCATAGTAAAAAGCTCAGAAATTTGCTGGAAAATGGTCCTTTATTCTAATATAATATTAAGTGTGATCTGGTGCTGGTAGATCAAATTTTCTCTAAGATCTTGGACTATAGTCCTGAATATAGGTGTACACAAGTAGAAAAGGCAAAACCATGAAGATAACATGTGCCTATTCCCATTAAAATGGACATCTGTCTCCTCCAGACTGGACGCGGCCTAATGTATTCAACTTGCCATCAAGTGGCTGGTTAAATTCTTTAAGAAATCCTATCATATTGGGATATCATCATTAGTCTTTATTGCTGGCAATTTGGACATTTGACATTAGTAGGGACTATATCAGTTCGAATGGGAGTCTAAACATTCTTATGCACCATAAACTGTCTCTCTCTACCACTGTGGTTGTTACTTCCTTCATAAACCTATTGACCAATTCTGGGGTAAGAAATGTCAATTTCCTCTTTCTTTTTGATATCACTTCTTTGGTGAATATTTTCTAATGTGTTTTTAAGATATCGATACTTTGTGCCTTCTCTTACATATCCATCCACAGTTCTCTATCTTAGACTTCTTTGTCCCTAATTGTCCAGTCTTTCTTCTCCCTTTCTTATGAACAGCGATCCTTGAATCTATGCATAGGCTAGCTTTCAATCATTTTCTAATTGTTCAGGTAGATAACTAGGCACATCATTTAAAACTCTAGCCATTTGGAATAATCACTCCCTTTTTGCTGTCTTTCCAGACCATTTCTAGTGAGTCCATGATGCAGCTGCTATCCATTTCTCCTTGTTCTTCTACACCATCTGTAAGTCCAAATTCTAAATTTTCCTTCTGTCATCAACTAGTCACAGAAGACGATCATACTGCAATAGGGATAAGTGAAGGGAAGGTTCTGGTCAACAAGGGTAGGTGATGAGTCTGTGGTACCTGCTTCTCCACTTGCTTTTGCTCTCTGGTCCTCCTCATGAAGGAAGTTGGTGTACTGCTCCCATCTATCATACTTCATTGTTGGGTTTATTTGTAGAACTAGAACCTAGCTTATAATGAACATTATGGATCATAGTCATTTAAAATCATATATCTAAATTATATGTACATAATCCTATAAAATCCATATAAAATCAGATAACTCTTTTGAGAGATCTAGAGTTGAAAAGGATCATCACAGTTGCCATGCATTATACTGGTGGTAACTTGGTCCTTTATCCTTTATCTCAATTCATCATTTGACTAATGGACTACCCTGGAAGGCACAGTTTTGAGTGGGATAGCTCTCTTCAACTGAGGCAGCCTTTCAAAGGAATGACAACTTAAAACAGTTGACAACACTCCCAGCTGCTGGAGGGATCTAGGCATCACATATCCCTGTCCATCTCATCATGGGAAAGAGACAACATTGTGTTGGTGAAAAGGATATACCACAACTTATCTCCAAGTCCGTAAATATCATTATTGAGCACTCAGTGTTCAGTGCAAGCTCTTCCAAATTAGTTATACTTGGGAAAAGATAATGTTTTCAAGTAAACTGAACAAGTGATATGTACAAAGCAGAAGTACCCTATGCACATGCAAACTTTTTTTTTTAAGGAAAGATGCAGGCAGGGATGAAGGCATAGTAGGCAAGCAGACAGAAAGAGAGAGGAGAAGCACTCTGTGTTTTCATTTAGTTGTTCACACTGATTAGTCCCCCGAGATCCAGGATTCGAACCCAGGGGTATGTGGCCTGTGTCCTTCAATCTATTGACCTAACTGCTACTCCACCAGGGTGCGCCACAAACTAACTTATGTTGATGGTGGCACTGGAGCAGTGAGGACAATAGTCTTTTTATGGGATATATTTTAAATTGCTTAGATTTTAGAATTTAAAAGATTTGTGAACAGTTAAATCCACTTTTTGTGCATTGGACAAGTGTATAGATTATACAAGTTGTCCATAAAACAGTTTCATCACCCCCAAAATATTGTCTCATTCTGACACTTGACCCAGCCTATCTCCTGGCAAGCACTGACCTATTTTCTATGCCAAAAGTCTTGCCTTCATGATATAAAAGACAATGTAAATGTCAGAATATCATATAAATAGAATCATACAGTATGTTGCCTTTGTGTTTAGTTTCTTTCCCTTAGTAAAATGCATTTATCCATGTTGCCGTGTCTGTCAATAATTTATTACCTTTTATTGATGAGCAGTTTTATGTTGTATGTACCACAGACTATTTTTTTATTATCTCTTGAAAGGCAACTGGATTGTTTCCAGTTTTTGAAGATCATAAAGTTTGTATAAATGTTCAGTTCTTGTTTTTGTGTGAACATAAGTTCTCATTTCTTTTGGGGAAAGACTATCTTTTTAATAAATAGTACTGAATCAATTGGATATTTATAGAAAAGAAAACTAACCTTTCTTTTACTACACACAAAAATGAATTGCCAGTGAATTTATAGTGGAATATTACCTAAGCAGGGAAATAAATCATTAACCATAAAGAAAAAATATCTTAAAATGAACTTTTTTAAAATGAAGAGTTCTTTTTATCAAAGACATCACTAAGAAAGAGATGAGGAAAAAAGAAGTCCCATAGTGAGGGAAGAAATATGTAGCATATATAACTGGAAGAGGACTCATATCCAGTTTTTATATATTCTTTGTATAATTAGTTCAAAATTACAAATAAAGTGGGGTAGGTAGGGAAAAGACCAGAATAACTGAACAGGCATCTGTAACAGATGATCCTCAATGATGAGTAAACAAGAAAATGGGTTTATTTCTTCAGGACAACACAAATTAAAACCACAATTTAATATTATAATTTTCCTACATGGACATAAGAATGGTTGACTTAAGAGACTGATAACACAAAATATGGTGAAGACATAAAACCATTTGTATAACCAGTATCACTACTTATTTGTGATCTATAAAACGAGTACACATGTACAAAAATATGCATACTTAGAACGTGCAAGATGATTTAAAATGCTTTCAAGTTGGAAATTTATCCAAAATAGAGCAACCTCAAGAAATGGAGAAATGCAGGTCTGATATATCCATCTTGTAGAATACTGTCTAGCATGTAAATGAAAGAATAACAGAAACGATTGTCACAAATAAAAAGTTAAGCATAGAAAAAACAAATGTGAGGTATTTTTAAGGTCAAAAGAAAAGAACTAAGCTTAGAACATAATTAGAAATCACGGTTGCGTCTACTTGGGGTAGACAGAAGGAGACTTCACGTATATTTTTTCTTGACTTTCATCACAGTTAGAAGCTGTGTTCTTCATGAACATGTACTGAGCTGAACATATTCATGCACTTTCCTACATGAATGGAATGCATTCATTTTAACACTTAAACAGCAGAGATACTCCAAATTTCCCAATAATTCTGAATGTAACTAAGTTAATGGTAATTCTATTCTAAATATTGTACTTTAATTTCTTACTCCCTGTCTAAAAACAATGGCCGCTAACCTTTCCAGCAGGCTGCTACAGATCCAAGGGAGAAAAACTGGAAACACACTTGCTGCTCTCTCATGGGTGGCTTACCTTACTTTTCTTTCTTCATCCCGGTTCAGCAGCCCTGAGACGACAGTGTAGATGTGTGTCCTCATACATACTTGGTTTTTGTGCCTTGTTGTTTTCAGAGTATATGCTTTGTCTGTGTGTGTGAACACGTGTAAAAGTACCTTGTTGAAGGAGGTCATAGAGAGGACATGACCACCACTTGATCCTCAAGCTGGGCCTAGGCATCAGAATCTCTTCTCAGCTCCTCCCCTGTCCTTATGTGTGGCCTCCTCTTGCCTTTCCCAGTGTAGAAGTTACCTCTAGTACACAACCTTGAGAGAGTTGAGACCATCTGAATTATCTCAGTGACAAAACCCCATTAAGGTTTCCGTGTACATTTTTAAGACTCTGTAGGGCAGGTGCAGAGATGTATTTATTTTGTCACCGCCCAAGATAAGCCTCATCTCTAAGTTCCCTTACTAAATATACCACCTTCCAATCGTTTTTAGGGCTCTCCTTACCCTGTGTTTGGGGGTCAGCTTGCAAACTAAATATCTTTTCACTGCTGCCTCTGGTTTTCTTGAGAAAGTTTTTAAAGACTTTTTATGCCCCCTTGCTGCTCTTTTGCTCCTTCACTCTCTGAAGTAGAGGTAGTTATCTGATTGGTATGTGTGGAAGGCTGAGGCATGATAACCCAGTCTTTTCCTCTCTTCTCCTCCTCACTGGGCTTCTCAGCCTACACAGAACATTCCTCTAGCTCTTTATCATCTATGACCTAAGCTCAGTGCTAGAGGCACTCCCCACAGTGAAGGCTGCTCTGTCCTGTGATGCATAACCATGACCAGCAGCAAATCCATGTGACTGCTACTCTGAACCAGCCTTTGTCCATCACAACGGCAGTTAGACAGGTCTCCATTCGCCTTGCTGGGTTTTGTTTTATTTTGTTTTCTAACTTCTCATTTGTTTCAGAGCCCAAATGGAATAAGGCAGGGAAGAGGGATGCTAATAAAAATTATTGAACGTTCTCAAGATCCTAAAAATAGACATAAACTCCAATACATTTATAAGGTTTTATATAGCCTCATTCTCTTAAATGTAGTTAATTGCTAAATTTGATGTAAGAAATGCATTCACCTGCTACATTTTCAATGTCAAAAACTCCTTCCTCATGAGTTTCTACTTTTCTGTATTTTCCTTAAAGACTCACTGAGGTCTTACCAATTACTTAGTCTGATACTTCAGAAGGATGAGAAAGAAAAAGAAAAGGAAAGCAGAAGGAAGAATAGAAAATAGTAATAGTAATTTCTATTTATTAAATACTGTATATATCAGGTTTTTAGTGCTTTATCTGATTTAGTCCTCACAGTAAACCCACTTTATAAGGAAATTCAGACAAAGAAAAATTAAGCAATTTGTCAAAGATAATAAAGCTTGGTAACAGTTTCTTGTTTTTGAATTTCCATGTCATTTTCTGACTACTTTTTAATCTAGCACTTGCCATTTCTTGCCATATATATTTTTGTTTGTTTTATGAAATCATTTATTAGCCTCTTTAGATCTGATGACTTCTCATTTCACTTATTATGTATAGTCTGTAACACAATGCCCTAGACACAATAAATACTTAGTTAATGTTTATTGGTGATGATAGAATAGCTATAACAAATGACATATGATAAACTCAATATCAAAAATATAATAAAATATGAGATAGAGAATACAATAGTTTGTGTTTGGTTCAGGTTTGGTGGATAAAATGAAGAAATTGATCTTTGTTCCACATATACAATAGAATAAACTGTTTATAAATAAAATCTTTAGTAAAGTTTTAAGGACTTATGAGTCATGATACTCAGACCTGAGTTCTCAACTGCTCTGAGATTTTTGTTTGTTCAAAAATGAACCAGTTCTCCCTAAAAGGATTGTAATGAGGTTATAATAACTTGGGCAGATTAAAAACTATAATACATGATACTATCAATTTATATTAGCCTTCTGATGATACTATATGATATAGATAATAGAATATATCCTATAACAATATGATGCATTCATGCAGTGCATAATATGCATACTATCGAGCAATATATTATGTAGATGCAATATTATATAATATTATACTGCCATTTTATGATATCTAGCAATTTTTTGGTCATAGCCCAGGCTAAACTCTCAAAGTATATTAAGCCTTATTCTGTAGAGAAAGAAAATGTTGTTATTTGTCACTAATAGGAAGTTTTTACTTTTCTCCTCTCTCTTTTTCATTTCTCTTTTCTGCCTGTCGTATATGCCTCCAGGCATAGTGTCCTGTCAGAACCAAGAAATATTCATTCTCCCTAAGGGCAAGTTTTTCCTAGGACTTTCTTCTGCCTAATTTTCCAAGCTCCTATGAATTCCTCATTCTGCAGTTTTATCCTATTCTTATTGCAGATTTAGATTAAGAGTATTTAACCTAATACTGGCAAATTGTTGGGTCGATTGAGTTCACTAGGTCATCTGTAGTCTCTGCAGAGTACCAACTCTGCATCTGGCACATGCTTAAAATGTTTATTGGTTGGAATTTAACTTTATCATAGGACAGACTCACTTATATTATCTTGGTCATGCCCTTTGAAAGCAGTCTTTATATTTAATGTAATTGTATCTTCCAGAAGGTGAAATTCAAAAGGATCATCCTTATATGATTTTTTTTGAGTAAACCAAATATCAATTTTTATTTTAAAAATGCATGTTCATGATTTATAGAAAGTCATTCAAGATATACATGAAATAAACTCCAAAAGTCCTGATGATTTCACTTTTATCACTGCTAGAAGTAATCACTATTCATTGATTCTTGTATCCCTTTCCAGAAAATAACTCTTCAAACACATATATGCCATACTTTTACATAACTTCAAACTTCCTGCACACATGCTAATCATATACTAGGATTTATATATAGTCTTTTTGAATATACATGTATGCATAAATTCTGTAATACTCAACCTATGCTATAACTTACTTAAATATCTTAAATTCAGTAACCATAATTATAGTTGTATACTGGACATATAGTCCAGTATATATTATTTCGATTTCTCTCATACGTGTTTCACTAAAAGGACATTTCATAACTGACTGCGACATTCTTTTTATGAACACTTGAGCTCTTCCCCCTTTGTTGCTGGTTACAAACAGTGCTATACTGAATGTGGTCATGTCTCTATTACCACAAGCCTGGATCAACAATAATGCATCAAAGAACATGGTTCCGTTAAAATACAAAAGATTTTATATTTCAATGCCAGTTTCCTAAAACTTGACTAATTTTATACTCTCAATATATTAATGTCTGAGAGTGACAATCTTAAGCTTGAAAAAAAATGGTATCCTATTGCTATCTTACCTTTCATGTCTTTTTTTGTGATGCTATCATCTTTCATTGCTTTTACATTCTGCTAATGACATATACATGCAACTAACTGTACTACACATTTCTAATTTTTTCCTGCATAAAACTTTCCTGTCTAAATGGCCACAGTCTTGTGAGAAAGGGAAAAACTTGACAAACTAGCATTAGAGGAGTAGTTCACTAATACTTTGCCTCTTGCACTATCTTAAAGATATTGAGAACTCAAACTGCTTATGTGGATGTGAGTTATATCTAGTTGCATTTATCTCACCAAATTATTAAATTCATTAATACTCATAAATATCAGAGTACATGCTTTACAAGTTAACCAAAATGATTTTTGTGAAAAACTTTATCTAAAAAATAAAATAAAAACAGCTGAATTCTGGTACCTTCTTTATTACAGAATCAAATATCATAAAGCCTCTGGATAACTCCATGAAACTCTTGTGAGATGGGAGTAAAATGGGCAAATAATGACAGTGTTATAAAAGGAATCTTTGACTTTGTATAACTGTAAAGACCTTGGAAATTGCCAGAGGTGTTTGCACTACATTTTGGGAACCACTTTACTAAAGTAAGAATTTTGATCCATGTAAGCAAGAATATCCTGTTTTCTTTTCATATCCTTAGAGCTCAGGTGCTCGCGCTTCAGAAATCAATGAATCACTAGCCATGTATAATAGGGAGACAGCCTATTTAGTGAGGAGGAAACTACAACTGAGACCTGATTAATTAAAGCATTTTTTTTTCCAGTTTGCCTTAATAGCTATGAAAAAACAAATCCTCTGCTGAGGAAAATTTATTCCAGACAAGTTGAGCCTTAGGAAGATTCAAAATTGAATCTAACACATGTGTCTCATTATTTAATCTTTGCATCTTCAATTATAATTATGTCTAGAGATTAAATCTGATATTGACTGTGCCCCAGTTCAATTTATATTAATTCTTTTCTACTGACAAGAATGATAGAAGTTCAATTTCTGCATGAGAATATAAGCTAGCAAGCTTTTTCTCAACCTTTCCTCAGGATTTCAGATTTAAATTTTTTTCCATTGAATTTCAGAACTGTGCCACTATACTTTCTTCTATCATCTTAACTTATTGTGCATACATATAAATTGTACCTACATTCATAAATATGATTTCATAATATGCACTTACCTTTTGCTTGCCTTCTCCAACTTTCTGTCCCCTTCGTTAATTCATGCGATCTCCCTCCCCAATAAAAAAAAAAATCCAAGAAGTCTATTTTAGCAACTTAGTATAGAGTGTTCATATTTATTTCCATACTTTCATAATAGTATACCCTTATCCACATGTATAAGTGTAAATATACATCTAAAGTTGTGAATGATTTTTTTAAATATTATAACATAAATTTTTCTGCATTTTGAGTTTTCATTATTTTGGGGAATTATCAAAAAGAAAATTAGTATAATTTTATTATGTATTGAGGTTGAACCACATTTCAAATGTATTGATCCACTCATTTTACTAAGGGTATGCATCTATTGTCTTTACTTACTCTTTAAATTAATAATCATACCACTTTATATCTTTGCCAGCCTGAACAATGCTGAAGCATACATACTTGATCATTTATACCTATATAGCAGCATTTTCATTTTTATAAGAAAAAGAATCCCAGGATGGAACTACTGAGTCAACACAAGTTTGTTTTAAAATTTTTAATAAAAGTTGCAGATTACTTTTCAGAAGGGAGGTAGATTTCACATATCCATCAACAAAGTATGAGAAAATCCTTATAAAAACTGTATTTGAGAACTGGAAAAGTCCGACTAGTATAAAATACTACCTCATTATATTACTCATGAATTTGAATAATTTTCATGCTTTGTAAAAATGTTGGAAATAAATTTTTCAGCAAATAATCTACTCAAATTTTTTACTTACTTTTCATATTTTTGCAATATAATTTTTATCACTTTATTATTTATTTTGTTTATATTGTTATATGGTTTTCATTGTTTAATTTATTTCATTGTGCATCCTGGTGTTTGTCCTTCAGCCCCAGGACACAAATCAGGGTCCTTAGGATTCACGTGGACTGCATTCAGTTGGAAGGGACAGCTCTTACCACTACTCCACAGGACGTGCCTGGTATATGCTTTTTTCGGAATTTGGATTCACACCTCAGTCTGTCAGCTAATAGAATAGGATGTTCACATGGGACTTCCTGCTTGATTTTGATTGAGACTCTAATACTGAACATTAGGTCTTTCTACCTACACATTCCAAAGTAAGATGTTAGTTTTTCTATGCAGAACTTGAAAAGGAGATATCAAAAACTGTTTCAATAAACATTAATTCATCATCAATGTCCAGAATCTGTAAGATGAAGGATGTATTAAAAAATGTTTAAACTATATCACCAATGACATATAAGTGTTTCATTGAAAAGAAAGAAAAAAAAAGGTGTTTTCCTTTTCCTTAAAGCCAAATGGAAAAAAACTTCAATAAAGGCATGGAGAACTAGATATACATCCCCTAAAATTTAGAGGTACAAGAATTGGAATGTTAACTTATGTCTAAAATGTCTAAAGTAGAGCAAGTGACTTTCAGAATGCCATGTCTTTGCTAGTCAAAACAAAGAGACAGTAAGGGAAAATGCTCCTCTTACAGAATATGGCAGGGTATGGGTACAGTGCATTTCCTATAAGCTGGATGAGGTCTTTGTCTCAGAAAGCTTGACTTGAGCTATCTTAAAAGGAGAAGTGGTGATGAAGAGACCTGCAAAGGTGGGTCACAAGGAGTCACAGTTTGAATTGAGTGCCTAAGATGGATATCCCCAGTGACATGTCTGAAAATAACCCACACAGTACCCTCAACAGAAAGAAGCACCATCTGAGCATCTGTCTTCCTGGCAATGCCAAGACAAAACACAATCAAACCTTTGTCTTGTCCCTCGGCCCTATTCCTATAATGTCCTCCCACCCTGGCAGATCTGAAAGTAGCCTAGTGAATGGCAGGAGGGGAAAGGGGTGAAAGAAAGGATAAATAGAAATGATCACACTTCCATCTTGGTTTCCTTGGAAGTATTATATTTATCCTTTTAGACTCAGTGATTGCTGAGTTGCGTTACTTTTCATTCTTATTCTCTGATGATTAAGACCATAAATGTTTCTGAGTACTGCTTTCACTATTTCCCATAGGTTTTAAGCATTTTTTATGAATTTATAAATCTCCTTTGATCTAAGGGTTATCAATGGTGAAGTGTCTCTTAACTAGTAATTTTATTTTTATTATATTTAGAAATGTATTTCTGATTTCATGAAACTTTTATGAGAAGCCGTTGCTGGAGTTTTAAGGAATTTTTTTAAAAAACACGCCTTTATGCTTTTTTCTTTTTCTAGTAAGAGTCAGTTGGGAGTTGTAACCAGAAGCCAAACATATGGAGATGAACATATAAATTTTAATACAGAGCAAGTCTCAATTTCAGGCATGGCTTGCTAAACTTTACCTTTCATTTAGCAAGGGTTACTTACCTAGTCCCAGGACATGTTAAATTATAGCACAGGCATGAGTTCATCCCTTATGTTTACCACCCGGAGAGGTAGAGAATTCATGATTCCTCTAAGACACACTGGGGTTCAAGTCTGTATTTTGATGCACTCTAGACGAGTAGGAGTAACTGAACTCTGTATGCATGTCCAACAGAGTTATAGCAGTCAAGCCGCTATCTCCTGAGCACACACATACATTGCCATTTCTTCTTGCTTCCAGTCTCTTCATTCTAACTTAGACTGGAGAGTAGGAAGTCTTCAGTCCACTTGCTCATTTCCTTCTGTGATCTTGAAGATCAGGAACAGGAGGCACCAGCATGTTAAGGCTGATATAAAATTTGCTCTCCAGGGTCCATGAATCTCAGGGGTGTTCTGGGTTCAGAGAACATTATTGTCTGAGTTCTTGTAAGTGGACTCAGGAGAGAACCCTGCTGCAGCTATCTACTGGAAAAGACTTTTGTTCAGAATTCTGCTGACCAACAGCACACTCTATCCCCGATCTGTTTATAAGACCTGCTAGTAGATTCTTATTTAGCTCAGGAGAGACAGAGTATGAACAGGAGAAAAGAGGAAGCAAATTAAGCTCACACAATCTTTTTTGGTTGTTGTTATCTTTTCCCATCATACATTTAAAATGAAGTACAATATTTATTTTTGTTTTTATAAAAGTACTACATTCTTATAATAAAAGTGAAATTTGGGGGGAAAGCACCTACAAATAACTCTATTAAAATTTGGAATCTTTTAGTTTTTCTCATATTTTTTAGTTCTTATTAGTTAGGTATTTTAAATATTATATGTACTCGTCACCATTTTATTGAGGAATTACTCAACATATAAATTTGTAAAATACTCAAACTGTCCATTGTGGTATCTGATATATGTATATAGTGTGAAAGAATTTCTCCCATCTAGTTAATCTAGTTAAGTAAAACAATTATCATCTCATATATATACATATTTATCTTTTTTTGGAGGGTGAGAACATTTACATTCTACTCTCAGAAAAAAATTTTAATTTTGAAATACAGTATTATTAACCATAGCCACTCTGTTTTATATAAGGTCCTCAGACCTTATTCATCTTACAACTGAAAGTTTATACCAGTCTCTCTCTCCACTTCTCACCCACTTCAGGTCCCCTGGCAATCACTTTTCTACTCTCTGTTAATGAGTCTGACATGTGTGTGTATGTGTGTGTGTGTGTGTGTGTGTGTATGAGCATGTGTGTTTATATTCCATTATATAAAGTGGCACCATTAGTATTTGACTTTCTCTGACTTATTTCACTGAGCAAAATATCCTGAAAATCCATCCATGTGAACATAAGTGGCAGGGTTTCTTTCTTTCTCATGTCAGAATAATATTTATATACATTTAAATGTCACAGCTTTATCCCATTCATTGAATGATGGAAACAGTTTTTCATAATAGCCAAGATATGGAAACAACTTAAGTTGTTTTGCTCTTATGAACACTGTGTAAGTGCAGAACGCAGGAGTGCAGAGATCTCTTCTGGACCACATTTTTATTTCTTTTGAATGTGTAGCCAGAAATGACACTGCTGGGTATATGGTAGTTCTATTTTTAATTTGTGAGGAACTTCCATAATATTTTCCATAGGAGTTGCACCGATTTACATTCCCATCAACAATGTACAAGGATTCCATTCTTTCACCATCCTTGTCAACATTTATTATCTCTTATCTTTTTGATGAAAACCATGCTAACAAGGGTGAAGCAATACCTCATTATTTTTATTTGAATTTCACTGCTGATCCGTTCTACTCAGCTCACCTTTTAATTGAATTGCTTGTACTTTGCTATTATTGCATTTATGTATTTTGAATATTCAAATCTCTAATCCATTTTGAGTGATTTTCGTATATGGTGTAGGATAGGATAGAGGTCCATTTCCAATTTTTGCATATAAATATTGTTTTTCCATTACCATTATTGATGTGTCCAACACATATTTCCTCATCATGTGTTCTTGACTCCTTTTCAAAAATCAGTTAGAATTGATCATTCTATAGCTATGGGTTTATTTCTGGTTCTTTAGTCCATTCTGTTGGTCTTCTGTCTATTTCATGTCAATACCTTGCTGTTTTGATTACTTTTGTTTGGTAATATAGTTTTATATATGAAATTCAATACTGTATTTGCACTTCATTCTTAAGACTGCTCTGGTAAGTCAGAGTCTTATAGCTGCACACGAGTTTTAAGCTTTCAGTCAGCACCTAGATTCAGACTAACAGGATGGTTGCTCCACAGGCAGCAACTCTGCAGCATATACCATTAGACCTCTTTTAGGGAAAGACTGGAATATGGACAAATCTCAGGGAAAGGAGAGAATCTTTCAGTAGTGGAACTGTAAAAATTACCTCCCTGTGGGTACAAAAGACTGAATCCATATTTCTATGTCATAACACACAAAGAAATCAACTCTAGATAGATAAAGAACCACATATTTGTGATAAATTCTTCACATGTGTTCCAGGAAAAGTATGCAGGAATATTCATAACTTTCCAGAAGCCCTGATCTTACCTGAAAAAAAAAAAAAATAAGGAATTGGTAAAGATTCAATGCTTATCAACTAGAGAATGGGTAAATAAATTGCTCTTTTTCCATACTTTAGCAATTATACTGCAATGAAAGTAAAGGTACCATAGCTACATATGCTATTGATAATACAGTGCAAATAATATAATGCAATATAATGTTAAGGGAAAAGGCAAATTGTGAGACTACATGTGGTATCTTTTTTATAAAGTTCAAAAGCAAGTTGAAACTGAATAAAACAATGCTTAGATATGTATTATATATAAAGTACCTAAAAATAACAACACTTCAAAGGAATGACTCAAAATAGATTATTATGACTACATGTGCATAATCCAAGAGTAGTCAGTGAGGACGATTTAGATAAATGTAACATTTTGTACTGCTCTCATTCCTTGTTTGGGTCACAATCCAAATGTATTTATTATATTATTATATTATGAATAAATAAATAAAGTAAATATGATGAAAGAGGATCATATGTGGAATTAATGATGATAGTATATTGATTCAGATATAAAAAAGATAAAAAGCCTTTATGTATAATACACAAAATCTAAATTTTTACTGGAATGCTCCTTTATTATTTTTTCTCTACGCTAGCTATTCTTATGTAAGTGCTAATATTTCATTTCAGTTTTTCAACATGTTTTATGTACCACACTATTCTGCCTTCATTATTTTTGTTCAATATAAGCAGTTCTCATTTTGCATATTACTGTGTTGACTATAAATTATACATATTAGAACAGAGTCCTCAATTTGCATAATTCCTTAGTTACCATGAAACTATACCAGTGAAAACTCAGTTCTAATATGTGTAAGTTTCAGCAAACACTGTGCCATGCAAATGTGGAGATTTCATTTGTTTGTTCACCCATTCTGTTAGATACATTTAGAAATATGCAAGCTAAAAATTGGAACCTCATTGTAAAACTAACAGATTTATTGAGGCATATAGCTGTAATTGCAATATAGCATTAAAACTATTGCAAATAAAATGTTCAGTACAGTTGCCAGCTATAAAAGTATACAACAGAAATTTGAGAACTTATCAAATATAAAAACTTAGTAGACAAAATTAGAAGTTAAAACTCATTTAGTGCATGGAAGCTTTCTGCCTCTAAGCAGAGACATCTTCTACTATTATAATTTTATCAACAAGTTTCTAAACTGCCTGGGAATAATTGTGGACATATAAAGAAATTTCCCGTAATAGATCTTAATTTGTGCTATGCAATGAATTCTATGAAAAAATACGCAAGTAAAAAAATATGTCTTTAAGAGTAGATAAGATAGTGCAGCAAAACCTGACTTTAGAAAGGCAAGAACGTTTTTGGAAGAGTATAACAAGGTCTCTCTATCCGTAACATTGCCCCCTGTGAAGCCCATATGCTCTAGGAAAACGGAAAATGTAGACTGGAAGAAGACTCTGTTAGGAGCCATGTACACGCTATGAGAAAGCACTTGAAAGGACTAGTTTTGGCATGCCTAGTGAAGTAGTGATTGGACTCAGTGTCTCCACCTGAACATAGTCCACATACAACCCAAAGAACCAGGTTCATTTTCTGGGGTGGTGGAGAGTAGCCAAGATGAACAACGAAATAAAATGCTTCTTCCTCCTCCCTCCTCTCTTTTTCTGCCTGCCTACTCACCTTCATTCTGCCTGCACCTTTCCTTTAAAAAGATAAATAAATAAACAATGTAATCATGTAAAGGAAACAAAACTTTGATGTCAGAGGAAACTTACAAAATGGAGACAACCTGTGTCAACACTGGAAATCTCATGAGCACAGCCTTGAACAGCAGAGGTTGGGGATGACCAGGGGACTGGATTCTAACAGAAGGGCTCCAAAGCGGCCATGTCTGAATTTGCCCTTCCAAAGGCCTCTTAGAAGAAATTGCTCAGGAAAGTTGAAAAAGGGAAATAAAAATCCACACTTCCCGTGAATCAAGGAAATAGTAGAGATTTAGGATTGGCGGGGTTGGGGACGTTGGGGAGGAGGTTACAAACATAGGCATGATTAGAAGATATATAGATGACATGAAAACAGTTCACGGCTTTCCTAGATGTGATATGCTACAATTATGCTATATTAACCAGTGTTTTTCATTTATCTGCTATCTTTAGTTCTATGTCCCTTTAGTTGGCGAGACATTTCTATTACCTTGTCATAAAGAATGCAAAAATAGGCAAACAGAAGACACAAAGCATGTTGTACTTTCTTGACTTTGAAACTTTAAATATCTACTGTCTTATGAGAAACAGAAAGTGTTCAGGTACATGTGCAAGACAGTAAAATACGGTTAAATCTACAGATAGTAATATCAAATTATTTGATAGACTCCTATCACCTTCATTCTCCAACCCACAAATCAAAAAGAAAAAGAAAAAAAAAAAGATAAGACAAAGAAGAAGGTGAGATAAAAGGGTATCAAGCAGTGAGTCCTTGTGAAAAAGACCTTTTTCCTGAAGGAACACTAGAGCAATGGACACATTTGTACCTTTCCTCAGACAATACTGAGGAAGCAGTAATAAGCTGCAGTAGAATTTGTTTTGAAAAGACAGATAAGTCTTATACAGCCCTAAAAAGTCCTGGCACCTCAGAAATTCATAAGTTAATGGTTTAGTTGTGCCAGAAAGTAAGAGAGGGATAAAAAAGGAAAGGACAGAGAGGCAAAGCAGAAGTGACCTGTATGGAGTGAAATCAACCTGACCCTATCACCACATATTGTTGTAGGGAATTATTTTGAAAATTGATAAAAGAATGAATGCTGTGTGTATCTTTGACCCAAATCAAAGAATGAAAATGAGATATTAGGCAAGTAAAACAAAGGAAAAGTTAAAATGACTTTTTTAACATCAAATACAAAGACATGGCCACACAGAAGAAAAAATTCTGACAAAACATTTCACAACTTAATGCTAAAAGGAGCAATTCACAACTTGGAATTCAGAACAGAATATATATAGCAACCATATTTTGGCAAATATATAGAGCAAATGTAAATATATATACATATACACATATATATATTTGAGAATAAAGCAAAAATTGTGGCAATTAAAGTGTGAAATTAATATTATATTTAGACTATGACAGATCAAATTGATAAAAAATATTAAGGCTACAAAACAAAAGGTTTAAAAAATAACATCTAATAGAATGCTTTATCTTCTTACCCATATTAGCAAATATAGTCTTTCTCTAGTACACAGAAAATGTATATTAAAATTGACAATGTAAAATCACAGAGGAGAGACCAATAAATATCAATTAATTAATATCACATAGACTTCATCTCTAATAAATTATAAATATAAATAAAAATTGGAAATGAAAATACACTTAAATTTATGGATTGAAAAAAAGAAAACGAATCAAAGAAACCCAGAAAACAGTCAACATCACTTGATAGAAACTCCCTTAACTCTCCCACCCATATTACATATAAATACTATTTTGCATGTACAGTGATATGCAATCTCACACTATCAGAGTTGTAACTTAGCAAAGGTCTTTTCAAGTATGTGTATTTAGTGGTCTTATACTCACAAAGCCATGCCGTCACATTAATATGCATACTTAATGCAAATGACTACTCACCTGCACATATACACAATATTATACGCATATACACCAATTCATATATATATATATATATATATATATATATATATATCAGACCCACGAACACATACATATTGCTCTCTGAGATCAATGTCAACATACAACTGACATGTCAACATACTGTCACATTGCATAGAATATTCCTTCAATCATAAATATACAGACTTTGACTAACAAAAAACATGTGTGTAGAAAATTTACACTTCAGTAACCTCAAAACCAAAACTTATTACACATACATTAAAACCCCTTTTTGCATTTGTACATACCAAGGAAAGGAAAATTAGGGGCTGATGCTTCCAAATTTAGAATCTAGTCTCAGAGGAAGCCATTGTCTGAGGCAATTGGCATCACAGGAGAGAGAGAACTAAATCTTGGGAGAAAAGAAGATCAGACTTCACCAGAACTTTGAAATGATGCTAACCTGAGGTTTCTTCCAGAGGCTGAATCCCAGGAACCTGTAAGAGCTTCATATAGTGATGCCCAACTTGGTCACATATAGAGCTAGCTAGGGGAGAGTGGTTACCTGTGCTCCAGTTACTCTGCCCTTCACAGAGAGAAGTAAGACTCAAAGAAGTTGTAAGTCAAGATATACACGGTGGAGAACAGCCTGATTCACTGGAGGTCCAGCTCCAGAGAACATCATTGCTGAGCTACATTCCTCATTCTGAGACGAGAAAAAGATTCACTGATCCCACTGTGTTCAAGTAAAATCTAAAAAACAAGGAAGACTTGCTCTACACATGTTGCCATGAAAAAATCTAGATTGGACCCCATTCTACTCCAGCATTATTGCTCTATGTCTTATAGATAACTCAAGGTTAGAACAGAGATCTAAATTTCCATGAAGCTATTCTTTGCAAGATGTCTGCCCATCTTAACCTTTATCTCTGCAAGCTGAATAGTACAGTTGAAATGATGGACTATTTCCACATGAAGTGGGAGGTCATTAAGACACAAATGAGCCAGGGAGTACCAGTGAGTGGATTCAGATAGCAGCAGATGAGTGCTGAGCCCAATCCTTGTGGGAACAAGTTTTTATAACTATATTTTCTGAACAACATGTTACATTAAGTTATCAAAAGTTAGAACATATTTTGGGTAGTAGAAAAAATGAAACTGAAGTTCAACATGTGATACCTTAGGTATAATATCTAAAAGACAAAAAGACATCTATGTTTTTTCTTTCAATGCACTATTATCACAAGAGCTTTTGCCTGAGGTTTAAAGAAGAACATGCCTAATGGTAGGGATGAGAGTTTAGAATGTTTAGTATGAAGTTAAATTATCTCATTCTTTTTCATACCCTAAATTTAGTTAATACACAGTTCTTCCCTCAACCCAACACAAACTGATAACTTACATTTCCCCACAGAAATACTAAAGAGAATCTCGGGTTTCACAAAATGACCAGGATTGTTTCCTTGGTGCCCTCCGTTTGTGCTCCACATGCCTTGTAAAACTAACACATATATTTGTTTGAGCTTAACGCCTATAAAACAAAACAAACAAGGGATTACTGAAAGTGAGGACAGCAGATTCCCTAAGATAAAAGCAAAAAGTGCAGAGAAAAATGAAAGGCACCTGTCAAATCCCACCCCCAAATCTCCTCACTTACAGATCTGCTTCTCCTTGTTTTCTACGGAAAGGCATTCTTAAAATAAGACTCAGAGCCAGCAAAATAGAAGGAGGAAGATGAGAGTCATCTTTGTCAGGATTTCTGGTCAATGCAAAGGTAACTGGATTATGGAATACAGATGAAGCAGAAAAGAAATTAGCTTTTGAAATAGTACTCAGAAACTGAGCACCTGAACATTGAGAATAGCGATCTGAAAAAGAGTTTTGTAGAGCAGGTGAGTTTCCCATGGATCTTAGGGGCAGAGACCATGAGTTGCCATCTGAGGGGAAAGCAGATCATGCCAGAAGCTTTCACCTTTCACCTGTTCTAGAAACAGCTATCCCAGTGAAGGAACAGAGATTCTGGGTTCGAATGCAGATCTCTCTGTAATTCAGTACATAAGGTTGCACATTTCCTTCTTATGAACTTCTGTGACAGGACAACAGTCCCTGCTATACCCAACCATAGCGGTGTCTCAATCAATCATCATCCGAGAGAGGCTTCAGCACGATAGCTGTGTTGTCACACACTTGATACCAATGTATTATGTGATATTGGCAAATTATGTAATTATTTTGAACTCTATATTTTCTGTAAAACAAGGAGACAGTGGCTCTTTCAGCACTGGAGAAAACAAAATTAAGTAACTTATGGTGTTACCTCTATCACAAAAAACAGTATCTTCCATAATTAATCAAAGTGATTATCCTGCACTTTGAGAAATTCTATCTTTAGCCAGAATCTTCACCACTGCTGGTGTAAGAATAAGAGTGGTCTAAATATGCTTTCACAAGTGCCCTGAGTCTCAGTGATTATGTCCTCATAAATGTATGGTAACATGCAGGTAACAAAGGCAAAAGAGAGAATAAGACTCGGGCTCATACAGCTGTATGATTGTTTTTGAAGACCGGGTTATCCAGAAGGAGAAAAAACTGATTTCAGATCATTTATATCTTCAGTTATTTTCATAATACTCTAGATAGAAGGTTTGTATTGATTAAAACTACAATATTTGCTACATAGGATGGCAATATTTCCAATTAAGAGTAATACTTTAAATCTTAGGCCCATTTACTTCATAATATTATAAATCTAATGAAAATAAGAGGCATATTTTGGATCTGAACTAAATGCTTCTAAGAACCATTGGACAGAGTTGAATGAAATATCTGTTAGTCCCCAGATGTGATATGTTGATTTATTCAGCAGATTTGAAATTATAATCTTGATCTGTTCTGTCTCTTATGTGGGAGGTTATATCTAAAGCTTTTAAACAAAGACTTAAGTCATTTGAGATTAAATGGTGAAAACCTGTTGGGTAAGAACAAGGTAAGTTATGTGTCATTGATTTGAGGTAATCAGTGGTCATCAAAGTGATCTGCCAGTAGGATCAATCTTTGCACTGCAAGTGTGGGCAGAGCATGAGGGTCATAAAGTCATTCAGTGGCCAACAGGTCAACCTCTAATATGAGAAATAGACATCTATCGTGGTCACGATGTCAACATGTTAAGTAGACATGATCAGGAGAGTTTTAGGTATTACAAATGAGTAAGTGAGTCTTCTTTGATGGAGTTATGGCATTTATTTGTTATTTATTTCAGCAAATGTTCATTAAAATCTTATCCTGTATCTGGCAAAGAGGTATCACTAAGTTGACTTCATAAAAATATATTATCTTAGATGTCCAGGACATCCAGGGTTGGAGAATTTAGAACCTGAAGAAATCCAGTTTATAGTCTACTTTGTAAATAAAGGTAGGTTTGAACATAACTATCTCACATTTATGTATTGATTACAGATACTTTCATAAGCTGACTACATTAAACTGACATTGCATGGACCACAAAGTCTAAAATATTTATGATCTGATCATTTACAAAACTAAAGATAGAGAGTTAATCCTAATCTGTGAAGGATTATACACTAAAGCTAATGGTTTCATTATAGATGAATAATTGGTCAGTTATTTTCCAACGAACAGCCTCAAAATAATTGTCTGAGACTCAGAGCCAACTCAGTATCACTAAATGCACCGGTTCAAGGGTTTTAAGTCACAGTGTACTCTAAAAGGAATTCTTACTCTGAAAATACATCCATATGGCCTAAACAAAGGTGAATAATACCTATCATAAAGTCAGTCATAACAGGCTATCAGTGCTAAAGAATACTAGAATAAGAATTACTATGACATTATTTGCCAGGATTTTCCATTAGAAGATTAGATTTCAAGAAAAATATCAATTGCACTAAAAGGTACACTTGCAGCCAATGTTCTCTGCTTTTATTTTTATTTTTTTGGTAAAATTCAACAAGCTTGTTCAAAAATTCATATGAAAAGCTAATGTTCTAGAGAAGCTAAGACAATTTGAAAAAGAACAAATTAGAGAACTATAAAGTCCTTGATAATTAGCTCTTTTTTATTGTAATGTAGGTGTCTGATATTATGCTTTTGGTTGCCAAGGCATCCATTTCAAAGAGATCTATTTCAAATAAACACTCCGCCAGCTACACAACTAGATAAACAGCCAGGCCAGCCCATCTTCTCATGAAGTTCCCCTTTAGAGACCCCCAGTTGACCTTGATAATTAATTGGTTGAGTGAGTGACTGATTCTTTTCTCTTCCTGGGCTAAAATACCCTCCCTTATGTTTTAAATTCATCAATAAAGAGTGAATAACTGAAACCTTAGGTACATACACCTCCACCTCAGTAAAGACAGAACCTTAGATTCAAATTCATTCTCTCTCTCTCTCTCTCTCTCTCCCCTGACTCCCAGGTTTTCACTGTATGGCCACATGTGCCATCTAGGACATGTGAGTATTAAGTCGAGTTTCCTTCCAAAGTTCCTGATGGTTGTTGCTAAGATGTGTCTTGCAATCATTAGAACCATAATGGTGGTCATGCCCTGGTGGCCTAGCAATCTAGTACAACCTGGAAGCAGTTCCACATACAACCCAAGGTCCCAGGTTCAAGACCCGGTGTCAGGATCTTTCACTTGAACAACTAAATAATAAATAAAGTGCCTGTTCCTGCTTGCCTACTCATCTTCATTCCTGCTTACACCTTTCTTTAAAAAAAAAAAAAAAAAAGGAAAAGAAAGCAAGCATCACAAGGGCATGTCCAATCCAGAATACAGGCTCTAGTGATAAATTTCTGGGGAGGCTAACTATAAGTAAGACTTGTGTTGGAGACTTTGAGAATGACCCAGAACAAAAGCATACAATCACTGAAAATGAATACCAAATAAACAATAAACCTAAAAAAAACTAAAACTGTAACATTTCTAGAAGGAAGCATAGTAAAAAATCTTTATGACTTTGGATTAAAGTTTTCTTATAAACAAGAAAATTATAATTCATAAAAGAGGAAAAATTGATTAATTAGATTTAATCAACATTGATATGTCTGTTATTTTAATAATATCACTAAGAGAATAAAAAGAGAGAAAAATCAAAGAGCAAAAGAAATTCTTCAAAAATCACATATCTGGCAAAATGCATCCATAATATACAAAGAATTTCAAAGATTAAAAGAAAATGTTCATAGCGAACAACAGTTTGGAGAGACTTTGTCTTTGAGAGTATTACAGATAGTGAATATGCACATGAAATAATGCTCAACAACATTAGTCATTAGGGAAATGCAAATCAAAAGCATCATAAGAGATTACTCTGTATCTATTAGTATGCTTAAAATTAAGCAAACTTGCTATATTATTTTGGCAAAAATGTAGAACAACTAAGATTCTTATACAGTGCATGTAATAATGAAGAATGGTAGAGCCACTGGGTAAAAGTTTAGTAGATAAGTATCAGGATGAACATGCAATAACCAGCCATTGCACTCTTATGCATAAATGTATGCTAAGACTTGACATGACTCGTCACAACAGTTTTACTTATGATAGTTTAAATGTAAAAATAACTCGTGGTTATCAACCAAAGAATAAACAAACAAATAGCGCTACTTTCATTCCATCAAATATTACTCAGAAATACTTCTAAGAAAGTAACAATATATGAAACAACATCCTAAATCTCAATTATGCCAAATTGAAGAGATATGATTATACACTATATGATTCATTTATATAAAATTTTCAAAATGTAAGCTAACCTATCATCATAGCAAGCAGATCAGTGGTTTCCTGGAGATAAGGAGATAGAGAAATGGGAAAAATAAAATTCAAAGAACAAGGGAAAATTTTGACGGGTGACGTATGTTGATTATCTTGATTGTGTTGACAATTTCAGTTGTGTATACATATATTAATACTTTAAAGGAATGTGTTTTAAGTATGCAATTTATTTTATGTCAGTTTTACTCAAAAATTATTAAAAAGTAAAACAGATTAATAATGATGGCTCTATAAATTATAATGTGCCAAATCCAACTAATGTAATATGTGGAAATTCACAATTTTGAAAGTACACAACAAAATGCAAAAAGTAAAACTTGATAATCCCAGAATCTACTCAAGAAGTTAGAAAAAACTGAAGAAAATAAAAGCTAGAGGTTAGGAATAGAAAAGATAAACGTGTAGGGTCTAAAAATATCAAATTTTGGCTATGCAGTGGGAAGTAGGTATTCTTATGCATTATTATTAGAAGTGTTAATTAATGCCACTATTTAGAAGAGAGATAATTGAAGGTAAAGAAGTGCATTGCCAAAAAACAGCATTTTCTCTTCTACATGTTTGTTCCACAGAACTTTTATATGGTATATAGGGATATCTGTAAATAGAGATGTATCTACCAATAATATAACCTTGTTTACATAACAGATAAATGGGAAAATGTAACTGTTTTTGAATGAGTGGAAAAATGAAAATTCAGCTGTAAGAAAGAATATTATATGGCAGTTACAAGTTATAATATTGATAACAGATAAATCAACACAGATATATGTCAAAATATAACATTAGGGAAAAAAATCAAGTTGTGAAAGGATGTTCACAGTGTTTTTCATGAATTATGTCTCTTTTTTTAGTTATTATTGCTTCTTTATGATTATATATGCGGTGGATATTCAGATGTTCCTTACCTTAAGTATAGGGAATGCGGACTTTTGCCAAATTTAAAAAATCTTATTTATTTATATATGAATCAAATATGACAAAATGTTCATATACTTAACCTTGATATGTACACATAGGCGTCATTTTATTTTGAGCGTATTCCTGTATGTAAATGTGTAGCCATAAGAAAATTATTCAATAAATTATATGTTAAGAGAGTGATATAATATATATATTAAAATATGTGGTTAAATAATAATAACATGAAGAGATGTTAAGAATAAGCAAAATAATGAGTAGGTTAAGAAAAATAAATACTATGCTATCATCTCTTCATGATATACAGATATATCTATCTACACATACTTGACCATATAAATAAGTCTAGGAGTTTACCAGGCTTGAGGGTCTTTTCAGGTTGAAGGACATTCAGTGCTAAAGTTGGGAAAGCCCCAGGTAATTGGGACAAATCATTACCTATTGGAAGATGCTACAAAAAGAATAAAGATGATGTTAAGATAAAAAATTTCTCATGACACTTGTGAGAGATGGCAGAGTAGACTTTAAGGGGTCGCTACTATAGTTAGGGTTTGTAGCAGGGAAGAAAGATTGGGCTCAACTTCAAATGTAAGTAAAAGCGAGAACTTACATCCAAGACACAGAATTGGGAGAATTGGTGGATAGAAAATTACTGTCTACAGAGTAATCCTTACTGACTGACTTAATAGAATTCTTGCTGAAGGAAGGTCAGGATCAGATCCCTGGGGAGTGATGAAAGATGAGGAAGGTGGTCAGATTTGGAAGGTGGAGGATGCTGGCTACACTGACTTAGGAGGATTCTTGATCAAAAATGGGTTTTTCATGACAAAGCCCATGGAGAAGATTTAAGTGATTAAAAAAAAAAAAAAATCAAAAGAGCCTAACAAGAGTTTAGTCAAGGAGAGAATCTTTGTTAATGGACAAAGCGAAAAAATTATTTAAAAGAGGAAGGAAGAAAAGAAGTAAAGAAGGGAGGGAAGGAGGGAAGGAGGGAGAGGAAAGGGAAGAAGGAGCATTTATGTATATTTAGTTGTTCATTTTGTTTTCTCCACCCAGCTCTGGATTGAGAAGCTGGGTTCCTGGGCTTTTCATGGTTCACAGCCCAGCTATTTGACCTTTGCTGTTGTTGCTGTTATTTCAGCCCCTGCCTGGATCTCAAACACAAGTCAAGGCCTGTGCCTTACCCACTTTAGTCTCCTGAACCACAGGGGTGAGCCAATGTGGATCTATGATTCAGAAATACAGCACTAGATGAGTTGGAGCTCCTCCATTGAGTGTGCAGAAACTATAAGTTCTCAAAGTTGAGGATAAGAATAAAATCTAGGGTTTTTTTAATTATCTGATAATAGTATAGTTTCTCATAGATTTTAGTGACCCAAGTTGGACAGATCAAAGTATATTACAGTTGGGAGAGACGAAGCTAATTTCAAATACTCTCTTCATAAAGAATTAAAACTCAAAGTGTTTGAAACAGTAGCTCGAAACCAGTGGCACTTTTCTCCCTCAGGGAACATTTAGCAATGTCTGGAGATGCTTTCCAGAGTCATAATAGAGGGTGGATGCTTCTGGCATGGAGTTGGTAAAGGCCAGTAACACTGCTACAGAATCTAGAATTCAGAGCCCAGCCCCACCCACCAAAGAATTATCCTGCCAATATGTTCATACACTAAGGTTGAAAGACCCTCATTTTAGACATTCTCCATTTTCCCTACTTCCTTAGTATAAGTCTACATTTTTTCAGTGTTACTTTGAAGAGACGTTCTATAAATGTCAAATGAAATAGATGTTTTGGTTATTTCATATATATATATATATATATATACATATATATATATACATATATACACACACACATGTATTTTACTTTTCGCTTATGCTCCTTCATGTTTTAGGGTTATTTGTATCACTCTCCTGGGTTAGTCTATGACAGATATTTATTATCTTTAAAAACACAGCTATTCATCAACTCTGAAAAAAATAAAGCTTCATCTGAAAAGCAAATTGGTTGCAATTATGGCTTCATCTGGTCTCTTGGAATATATTTGTAACACTGATTTAGTACTTCTGATATGTGTTTCCCTAAATGTAACTCTTTAACAGTAGTGGAAATAATAAACAAAAGAAATTAGTCTTTCCAGTTGCAGTAAATTCAGTTGGAGAGTATTTTCAATCAAACTTATTGCTAGGATATTGTCTAAATATTTGATTTTTCTATAACTCTGCCATTTGCTATACTGAAAAGTAGTAATACAGAGACAGCCATAATAAATAGGGTGATTGGGTTTTTTTGTTTCCTTTTTTTAGTGTTTGCTTGTTTTTTGTTTTTTGGCTTTTTTAGTTTTTCTGAAGCTGCAGCTAATGAAGAGACATAATTAAACAGATGTTAAGAGAAGCTGCCTGGGAGAATTGGTGTATTTATCCAAAGCTGTGGGACCATTGACCCACTGCAGATTTTTATCTATAGGTAGCTATTTGGGTTTGTGAAAACGGGAGTGTTTTAATATCTCAATTATCTTTCTGTTAAGAGAATAAACATCATCATTTCCCCTTAAGAGAAAAGGATAACCTGCAGGGAGATCAAGTGTATGACCTTGAAGTGTTTTGTTCATGCATCAAGATTCCATTCATGCACAAGTATGCCAAGGGACTAATCAAGGTAGTTGTTTCTGTCTTCCCTGATCGCTGGGTGTTATTACCCAAATCAAGCACATTAAACACATTGTGGAAAAGATAGGAAAGGAAATGAGCCTTTAAGCAGGTTTTTAAAGATATTTTTAACTTTGCAGTCTATCTAATAGGGAATTGTTTTTGAAGAGCAAGGGATGGTCAGCATCCCTTGTCAAAATACAAGCTATGAAGAATGTGTTCTCTATAGGCACTTAGTTTTGAAGGCAATTTTGTTTTCGAAAAATAACAATCATTTTACTATGAAAACGTTTTTATGCTGTAATAGGATTGCACTATTCAGATACTACTTGATGGCAAAGCGTTCCAAGGATTGCTGGTCTTTAAGGCAGAAACGCAACAGTTTGCTAGTGGGTAATAAAAATCTCTTGGCTTATGTGATAGAAAAAGAAATAAAAATGAATAGTAATTCATAAGTTTGGCAAAATAAATGCCTTTAATCTTATCTAGATACTCAGAAATTATTTGGCACAGTATCAACTTACTCATTCTGTTTACAGGAAGAAGATGTTTTAAGTAAAAGGAATTTTTTCCTTCTTAATAAAATGCAAGATAAGGGGAACAATCTTTCTTTTGTGTGCAGTGGAATGATTGGAATAAGGAAATATGTACGCCCATTGAAAAAGAATCTGACTTATTTTCTGAGAAGAATAAACAAAAATGGCGCCACTAGTTCTACCAAAGTTTCTCTCGAAAACTGGAACCTTCAATACGCTCCAGAAAAATTGGACTGAGAACAAGGATTCTGAGTAGTATTCAGTTTCTTTCTCACCGTTTTGAATCTCAGAAAATAGTGCAACCAAATAAAATACTGGCAAATTTGCCCTCGCTTTGGAATTGTCAGAACCTTAACTGATACATCATTTTATAAGGTGATTTTATATAGGCGAATCATTGCCTACAGAAAGTATACGCCTTTTTTTCCCCTCTATCTTGGATCACTGAAAACTGTCATAACCATATAAAAATACAAAGGAACTCATTTGTAACAACACAAACAATGTTTTTGCTTCTAAGTAACCTGTAAAATCATTACTGAATACATCCTGAATGAATGAACTGCATGCTGGTCTTACCTTGCAGATTACACAAAATTTTCAGAAATTGTTTATTCATTTTCACCTTTATTTCAGTCAGGTTGAATAGGTCCATTTACGGATGAGGAAACCAATATTCATTACTGCTGTATAATTTGCACAAGGTTATAGTTTAGCAAATTATTGGACCAATAATTAAATTAAAGCCTTCCTTTACACTAAAGGCAGGAATCTGCCTGTCAAATGAAAATTCCAGTATTTTTAGAAGATAATGTCATCTAGTCTTTCTGCAATTCTGTATCTACAATTCTAATCTAATAAAACTAAATAAGACCAATTAAAATTATCCATCTTGAATGAAAAGATCACTGAATAAAAAAAAAAAGAACTTTGCCAAAAGAAAGAGACCAACAGATGACTGAGGTAGTCTTTAAAATAACCACACATATTCAGAAAAATAGACACATTAAGAAATTCAGCAGAGAAATGAATCCATTAAAAAAAGAATCAGTTCTAGAATGGTACTTTCCAATACTTTCACCACTAGTCATTTGTGAATAATTAATCAAAGTTAAATAAATTCCAAAAGTCATTTCCTTAGTCACACAAGTTTGATAGCCATATTTTATTACTCACTATTGATACTACGTTTCCATTATCCTAAAAGTTCTTTTGTGCAACATTGCTCTAGAAATAGAAAATACAATCACTGAAATTTTGAAATAGATCAATAAGTTGAATATCAAACTAAATGAAGCAGAGCAATAGATTAGAACAATGGAAAAGAGAGAATTAGAAAACATCCAAATTTGTAATAGAATGTGGAGCTCAATATATTCTCTATCCAACCAAACAACTCTTTAAATGGAAAACATATTTTAAAAAATAATTTTAAATCTCTGAATATTGTCTTTAGGGTTTGTGCAGAAAGTAAAGGAACAGTCTATTCAAGAAAATCAACTGCATCTCAGTAAGAGCAAAGGAGTTTGTGGAATGTGCATCATTATTTGTTCCTTTTCCCCACACCCTGCACCAGCTCAGACTTTGGGAAATTCTCCTCCAGGCACAATCAGTGGAAGAGCTCTGAGATTCTCTCTTCCTCCAGTTTTAAGTCTGAGGTTTCACTGTTGTTTCTCATGACTGAGCTTCTTTGTGTAGGGGGGACAAAAAGAAAAGGAAGAAAAAAAAGACTATTCAAGGTGGGTACAGATAAGATAATCAAAACTCTCTCCACCTAATCTCTGCTTAAAGGGAAGAAACTCTACTTCAGGCAAAAACATCCAATAATACTGACTGGCTACCTCTACTCTGCCCACCTATAGGCTAAAGTTTCTATACCAGAAAGACAAAAATGAGGAAGATACTATCCACCCCCATTTCTAGTGCTCTCCTGAAGAACTGAGTTATGATTCTGGCTGAAATAGGACCTCTCTTCAGCTACTATGCAATGGATTTGAACATTTACTTCTTAGTATACCAAGAAATTAACTTAAAATTAATAATACACTTAAATGGAAGGTTAAAACTATTAAACTCTTAAAGGAAAATACAGGAATAAAAATCATAAACTCATAGTAGGCAATGGTTCTGAAATGACACCAAAAGCAAGTTATAATGCCTGTTGATGGATTACTGGATAAAGAAGATGTGATATGTATACTCAATGGAATTCTATTCAGCTATTAAAAAAGATGAAATTTTGCCTTTGGTACACCCTTGATGGAACTTGAAGTGATTATGCTAAGTGAAGTAAGTCAGAAAGAAAAAAGAAAAATACCAGATGTGGAATTAAAAAAGAAACACAAAATTTAAAACAGAATCCAACATAACTCTCAAGACTCTGAATTCAAAACTGTGTTTCCCAGAGCAGAGAGGAATGGAAAGGCAATCTGAAATTGAAAGGATAGAAATGATAATGGTGACTGGCACTAGAGAACTAGTGATGGGTGTGGTGTGATAAACAGGCTGACTAAGCTGTGAATCCTTTCTCCTGAAACTTCTATTGTCATGTAAACTAATAAAACACTAATTTTAAAAAAGAAAAGAAGGAAAAAAATACAATAATTGAATTTGATCAAAACTAAAAAAAAATTATATCTCACATGACATCACCAAAATAGTGTTAAGAAAACTCAGAGCGGTGAAAAATATTTGCATATCATCTCAGAGAGACTATATACAGAATATGAAGATACTCACAAATCAACAACAGCCCAGAACAAATAACTCAATTGTAAATTGGGCAAAGTATTTAAAATACTTTTCCACTATAAATTGTATGGTCCCTTTTATTGAATATTAATATATAAAATTTCCATAAAAAGTAAAGTTATTAATGGTTGTTTAGGATTGGAAGTGAGAGGAAATGAGAAATCACTGTTAATGTGTGCGAGGTTTCTTTGTGGGGTAATAAAATTGTTGTAAACTTAGATGGCAGTGATGCACAATTCTGTAAAAAAACTAAAAGTCATTGAAATTGTGTACTTTAAGTAGGTAAATTTTATGGTATGTCCATTATGGCACCATAAAGGGATTTTTTTAAATGTTATTCAAATTAAATTTCAATGAATACAAAAAATAGGGAAAAGTTTATAAGTATATTTAACCAACTTATTTAATTTGTACTTTCTTGTGTCCTTAATTTTTATTTCCCTTTTACCCCAATATTTAAGATAAATTTTTATGCTTAGAAAGACTTTGCTACTAATT
This sequence comes from Solenodon paradoxus, assembly GCA_004363575.1. NCBI lineage: Eukaryota > Metazoa > Chordata > Mammalia > Eulipotyphla > Solenodontidae > Solenodon > Solenodon paradoxus. The sequence continues at coordinate 8,089 of RJWH01003038.1, read as the reverse complement.
TTATCTTGATAATTGAGAATGTTTCTTTTATTATTCATGTTATATGGACATATGGGAAATGTGTTTTGGCTAAGGATAGGATCATTGCTTTTTATGTTCTCAGATGCTTAAAATGAAAGCATATTCTCTGCATTGTACAAAACACCATATTAAATCACTGTATGACTTATAGTATTTATACCCTATTAAAAATATTGCCATCATATGACCTGGAAAATGCTGAGAAATGAACAGATCTTATATATGACTGAATTCGACTCTTTAAATTTTTAATAACATACCCTGAAATTTTATGTTATATAATGTTTTAGTTTTATCTTATTGTATATAGACCATATTAGGTAAGTTATTTTTCCTTTTATAGTCTACTTTTGCTCAGGTTTACCTACTCTTGTACTAATTTCTTTACTTCATTATTTTTTTTTTGAATTTCTGTCCTTTTCAGTAAGAAGGATCAACCTTAGCATTTCCTTTATTGCATATCTGTCAATGGCAATTTTTGCCTCTATTCTTAGTCTAATGTATTTCATCCTCATTCTTTAGAGTCCAGTTAATTACAAAAAATGAATTGACAGTGTTTTATCTCAATACATTGAATCTTCCACATTCCATTGTTCCTGTTGTGGTTTCTGTTGTCAGCCTGAATTTTTGTCATTTTTAGATCATTTGTTGTTTATCTCCAGTTACTGTTAAAGTATTTTCTTTACTCTTCATATTCTTCAGTTTCACTTTGTTGAGCCTAGATATGCATTTATTTTCTTTATATGCTTAGGATATATAATGTTCCCCAGATCTTCATCAATCTGGGGATAACTTGGCCACTTTGACCATTTACTTGGATGATTGAACATTGGAGAAAAGGTAATTCCATATAGTTCAAAGACTATTAGCCCCACTGTTAGAGTAGGACCATAAATTGGAGTCCTGGTTAAAGTATGACTTTAATGAGGTCATTGACACATTTAGTGCTCATTTCTGCATATCCTGAATGCATACCTAGAATTCACATCTTTGGAAGTTGGATCAGTACCGAGATTACTTTACTCCACATTGGTTCGCGGGGTGAAATCTAATAGGGAGAAGAGTCAAGTGGAAGTATCTAACATGACATCCCTAATCAAGTCAAGATATTAAATTAAAAATAATCATACCTCAATAAATGATGGATATCGTCCTTATCATATCCTTTCCGTATATTGGATAGACCTTGGAAAATTGTTTTAGACCATAACCTTGATCATGGTTACCATATGGGACATGACATTTTTATTCTAAAAGAATAATTGATGTCAGGTTCACAGTCTTATGGTCTGAATTGTGTCCCTGGCCTCCTCTGTTCATAGGTTGAAGTCTTAAGCCCCAGTACTGCAGAATGTGACTTTATTTGAAGTTAGTGCCTTTAAAGTTGTAATTAAGATAAAATGATCTCATATGAGTGGGTTAATTCAAATGACTCCTAATCATGTATGAAGATATTAGAACACAGATGTGTCCATACACAGATGACGTGAGGACAAATAAAAATGAGAAGTCACCCGCTAAAACTTTGCTCTTCCCAATCTAAGAAGGAATTGTTGCTTCCTTATTATCCAGAAGAATATAGTTTGAAATACTGTGATCCATGTATGAGTTTATTTGAAAATATCTAAAAAACTCTTTCTTTTTTTAAGGGAAATGTGCAAGCAGAAATAAAGGTAAGTAGGCTTGTCGGCAGGAAGGGAGAGGAGCAGGAAGAATTTTATTTATTTTTATTTAGTGTTTCATTTTGGTTGTTTCCCCAGCTCTGGGTCTTGAACCTGTGTCCCTGGGACGTATGTGACTATGTCTGGAGATCTTATCTTCTAGACCACCAGGGCATGAGGAAATTCATCTTTAGTTTCATGATAATAATGAATGTATCTTCTCTTTGTCAGGTGAAGATCCTTTCCTCTCTTCCTGATGTTCCATACATCTTTCCCATACCTCAGCAGTCTTTAGTCTATACCATTTACCCTAGAGTTCACTGTCATGCAAATTCTCTGTACATATGTTATCAAATTTGTTTTTTTCACCTCTAATCCTGTCTGAAGCTATTTTGTTTGTCCAGCATTTACAGAATTTCATAGGGAAGGGGAATTTTTCCAGTGCCCCAACAATATCTAGTTTTCCACATGTCCAGATAGGATATCAATTATCTCTGTAATTCCTTCCTTTCCTCAGTTCTGTTCTCCATATTACCATTCCTTCAATGGCTTCATTAACTCCTCCCTTTCTTAACATGCTCCTATTTGATCTCTTAATTCACCATTTTCCGCCTGAGATTTTACTTTTTGTTTTGAAGTTTTGTTCAAAAGAAATTAGTTCGTTAGAATTCATAGTGATACAGCTAATATCTGCTGTGTCTGCTCCATAGCAGCATTCTGGCAATTCTACAAGAAATATTTTCCTCTTCCCTTTATCCACTGTATAATATTGCTGCATTGAATCTATTTCTTTTCCTTTTATTTAAATTTATCTTTGAATAAGAGGTAAAAGTTCAAAGTGAGAATGAACCTTTCTTGGTTCATGCAAAGTTCCTTATAGAATAAGGTTTTATAAGTAAGTGACTTGATCTCTTCCTGACAAAAGTAGTTGACAGTTTCAGCATGCTGGCCACCTCCTTGCTCCTTCTTCAGTAGCAACTAATCTAGGGGTGTTCCTGCTAACACACACACCTAGCTTGTATTGTTCAAAATAAAGATTAACAGGTTTTACCCTCTAGGAGCTACCTCCTACTTTGCATTGCTATACTCTGCCAGCGTTTTCTGAAATCTGTTTAACATGTAACTTACTGGAAACCTATCTAGTCATATTGTGGTTTGTGTGATTATAATTTCCAATTTTACCAAAGATGAAGATTATATTTCTGTATTTCTTTCTCCTTAGTGTTTTCAAGTATTTTCCAAAGAGAGAAAATGGTAAAACTATCCTAATATTGAAAATCAGAAGTTTTTATATTCAGATTCAATTAATATTAGCTCTTTCTCTTAGTCATACTTTTCTGCTTCTCCCCCTATACATTAAACCAATGATACAAACCACTTCGGAGAGAAAGAGATAATATCACTTAGAATTTTTTTTTAAAAAAAAGACTGCCAGCTTTATGTCACAATTTGGGCTTTTCTCAAGGGTTTTATGAGACAAAAATCCCATATACATACTCTCTGGTAAAAGAATAATAAAAATCTTCCTTAAGATATGCCAAAGAGAATTTGGAGTTCTGCCTATAGGTTTTGTGCTTTAACTATAGCTTATAAGGCACAGAAGATGTGACATAGGGAGAATTCCTCATGGTAGAAAGAGTGCCCTAATACAGGAAGAAGAAAGAGGGGAAGCCTTATAGATTGTATCTGAAACTTCCCTTTATGATCAAAATATGGGATCAAGTTGCAACAGTCTAGAAAAATATCAAGATAGGTAATGTTTTAGTCTGTGTAGTTATTCTTGCAAAGGAATATGCAAGGGTATATGCTGGAAATTTGCAGGCTCTGGATTATTCCATGATTAACTTGCCATTACAGCAATGAGAAAAACCCCAACAGTGATGCAAAATGGTTAAAAAGGTGTCCAGTATATGAAATGACATACGACCCCAAGTATTCCATAATTGTGGAGGAGATCAAGGAAAAGCTTCCCCATTTCTCAGGAGGTTCTTAATAAGATGGACAAATTAACAAATTAGTGTTAGGCACTATTAGTAAGAAAAAAGCCCAGATGTAAGAATAACATATGTATGGAGAATTTTCATGACGGTAAATGTTGATGTTGCTGGGGCACACACACACTTATAGCTTGAGATGAGACATGGAGGTCTCAAGGGAGAGAAGAAAGGGTGCTCCACATGGCAGGGAAGAATAACTCATCCCTACTCGTACTCTAAAAGTATAGATTAATAACTCCCTTCTCTACATTCTTCTAGAGAATAGGGGCAGGAGACCATTTCTTGATTAGAAGAAGGGTGGATGCCCAGGGAGTAGCAGATGCCTTCTTTGATTAAGGAAAGGGCTAAAATTTTAGAAGAAATGAAGTTCATCCTTTGCCTCTGGTGCTGTCCATCACTCTCCTAGTCTTCATGTGAGAGCGGGGCATGTACAGAACAATTCTGCATAACGTAGAGGATCATGTTTTAGTGCCATCACTAGTAAGAGTAAGGGGGAGATTAGATGTTTCTAGATGCCCAGATGGAATTGTTAAGACTACTGGTTACCAGGACAAGCCTGGACTTGAGAGAAAGAAGTCTTACATATGATGACCTTGAGATGAGAGGTCATGGCAATTTAAAAGACTTTGGGAAATGTTTGCTACTACAACAACCCTAAATGAACTAAATTCTTAGAGATTACAAACAGAGTTATACAGATTAATGGATTAAGACAAGTCTGCCAGACTTCAGCTAACATCAGTGGGAAAATATAGAACAGCATCAATCATACTTCCGTCTCTCTGAGATCAGAATGTATTTAACTCTCCTCCATCTCTAGGCACCATTTCAGGAAGGACCAGGCATGGGGAGCCTGCTAAAAGAAAAAAAGAGACCTGATGAGGAATGAGATTTCTGAAGTGAAGTTAAGAAGCTCTTTTAAACCCCAAGAAATGAATATATGTTTAATAGGTAATTGTGTGACTTTTCTGCCAAAAAAAAGAAAGAAAACAGAAAATAGAATTCCAAGAATAGGATGATATCAGTTATACAAAAATTAATGTTTGTTCTTGCATATAGTGCTATGCAAATTGAAAGTATGTTTATATGTAAAATTTTACTATTTTAGCTTATAATATAAAATTGTTCATCTTATTAAAACTATTTATTGAACATCTGTTCAATAGATGACTTTCACATCTGGCAAAGCAGTTATTTCACTTCTCTCTACTCTGAATTTTTACACTTGAAATTTTAAATAATCTATATTTGGTTTTAATGTCCTATTTGAAATTAACTTTTTTCCCCAAACACCTAACCAATTGTCCCATCTCTGGCTGCTTAATAATTTGTCCTTGTTCTACTAATTAATATTTCTAATTTATTATATACAAAATTGCATTGCATAACAGATTTTACTTTTACTCATACTAATTGTGCATAGTTTCTGTACTATTTAATAACTGTAGTTTCAGAGTATGTTTTATATCTGGAAGAGCTAATGTCACGCCATGTTGTTATGTTATTCTTCTGCCATTGTTCCTAGCTACTTTTCTTTTGTCAGGATTAATTTTGATATAATCTTATCAGGATTTAAAAGGAAAACTGTCACTTACATTTTGACTGGGACTGAATTAGATATGTGCACTAATTATTGTTACTCACTTAGAAGGTGGTATATCTTCCCAATTAGATGAAGATGATAATAGACAGATGATAGATAGATAGATATAGACAGATATGCTGTATGCATTTGGGTAATACCTTTGTGATTGTCTTGCTTCTACAAACAGACCACATGCTTTTAAAGATAATAGTTACTGTAAGACATCAATTCTCATTTTCTAAAGCATTTGTACTAGTATATCCTCATTAACAGACACGGACTAGCACTAACAATTTCATGAGTGGATTGTTTTGGCATTTGGCATTAGTTGATTTCTATACTTTATTTAGGATTACTTCTTGGTTTATACTGGGCTTACCTGTTTGCTTTCTGTCATTGGGCACATAAATAATGCTTCTGCTTGTCTTTATGCCTGCTGTAGTGATTTGGTGCATTTTTAGCTTGCAGTCATAGTACTCTCTTCTATAGGCCCCAAGAATGACAGAATGCGTTAGAATAAAAGAAACAATGCCATCACTGTGCATTTTATAGTGTATATATTAATATGTGTTCATAAAAAATCAATTAAACAAGAGTATAGAAACTATTCTCAAATATACAACAAACACACAAACAGCATGTGACCCTCGTGAAAGACTATTGCTCTAGCAGATCAACTGTGCTTATACTTCAAAGACTGAATATGTGTGTCTCCCTTTGGAGAGTAAGCCCAGGTCCTGGCACTTTGGGTCCACTCTGCCATCCGGATGCCGCCAATATCTACTTAACTGGAATTACCTGAGCCGAGGGAAGTGCTCTAGAGAGCTTAATCTTTTTAAAAGAAACATTGTTTTGATTCTATTATTACTAGATATTCTTAATTAGATAAGTAAAGACCACTCATGAAAACAAAACAAGGCTTTGGTATCATATTTCCCGTGTAGGTTTCTTGGACTCAGGTTTTCTGTCTTACTTAAATTGGCTCTTATGTTCACCATGGAAAGGGAGTCAAGAGGCTGGGCCTTCAGTGGTTGCCATTCCTGGGGCCCTTATTGCTACCAGAGCGCCGCCCCCACAGCCTTGTAGTCTCTGGCACTTGTTATGTTACAACTTTTTTATTTTTAATCTGGAACCACTGACCTGATACAACCATAGCTGAGATAAAACAATGATATCTGCAGATAGTCACAGGGATCTGAGTAGGACACCACATCACAATAACGCCACAAAGACAAAAAGGTAGAGTTAGCAAACAGCAGCACACCGAAGCTGTAACTTCATTTAAAGTTGCTATCATTGAGCAACAAAGGAAGCAGGTTGACTCACTTGCTTTCTATTGTATTGAATGCAGGAGTTATTTTAGTATGTGTCCTAGCTACTCCTTCTTGAGTGTCAAATAGAAATGGATGGGTCCAAACCCTAGTGAATATATTTGGCTCATAAAATAGTTTGCATTTAAATCAAATTTATAGTTGCCTAAAATAGACTCTCCAACTGTGCCAAAGTCATATAAGAAGCAGTCAGAATGATGAGTGCTTTTTTGCTGTTCATTCAAAAGCACATAAGTTGCTAAAGATATACTTTTCAATTGTTATCTGTCCTACTGAGACTATTGCAAGGGTTCAGTTTATCCTGAATTACACTGAAATGATGCACTTTTGTCTGATGCTGTTTTAAATCCCCATTATCTCTAAATGTGCTTCTCTGAATTACTAAAAGATGTCAAGTAAAATGCCAGGAGGCTCAACTGTTGCTGTTTCTTTCCTTCTACTTCTTTCATTCCTTCTTTTCCTTTCTCCGCCTTTTGACAGAGTTTCACCTGTATTATGTCTGGCTCTATTATTCTATAGCAATGATTGTCAACTGAGGTAACTTTGCTCCCCAGGGAACAGTCATCTTCAGAGTCATTTTTGATTGTCACTAATGAGAATTGTAGGTTGAGGTCAGAGACACTGGTAAACACCCTACATTGCACAGGCGAGCCCCCTCAACAAAGATCTATTCAGCCTAAATGTCATTAGAGTTGAGATTGCAAAACCCTAGTTAGGAGAAGCAAACATGATTGATCAGGCATAACTTCTGCATGATTTTTGGAGAAGCTAAATGGATGTGTTCACTGTAAAATTTTGAATTTAGATAGAGGGATTTGTGTCATGCAGGGTTGTTAAGAGATGAAGTCACAGTGAATCACTCAAATCCTTACTTTTTAAAAATCAGTCATTAGATTTGAGTCATTAATCTCAAGGTCTGAGGTCACATTTATATTTCATATTCCCATCTTCTATATTGCTGATGTTTTTGAGGTGATTTTTCTGTAATAGAAAAATAGCATTAAAATTCTTTGCTGTTTCACCTACCTAGTGAGGGTGAGATTTTTTTTTAATTTAAGTCACTTTTTTGAACATCTCTGAGGATACGTTTTTATGTATACTTTGATTCTATTGAGGTCAAGTAAGGAGATTTTCATGAAAGGATCTAGTTAATTTTATATATTTGTATTTTCCCAGTCAGACTTGAATTTCGTTCTTACTATTTATAAGCATTCTAAAAGAAAATGTTAATCTTGAACTTTTTCCTATAATAAAATTCCCCTACAGCTAAGTACTGAATATTTCATCCTCCTAAAATTTATAGGTTGAGTAAAAAACACTAGTCCCCAATGTGGTGATATTTAGATCAGGAAGATGGAGCCCTCATGATAGGATTAGTGATCTTATTAAAAGAACAAGATGATACAGGAAGGATGTATACATATATTTTCCCTCTCCTCTCCTCCTCCCCTCTCCTCCTCCCCTCTCCTCCTCCTGTCTGCCCTCTCCCCTCTC